>QEPC01015016.1:3405794-3431734 GCA_003113815.1 Sphenodon punctatus | reverse complement strand
TGCATAGCAAGGGACAGAGTGATTTTTTTGGTTGGGGGCCACTGAGCACTGAAACGGAGTGATTTGGGGAGCCAGAGCACTGAAATGAGGGCCAGTACCCCCACCAGTGGCAGTCTCCCCCCTGCCATCCCCCCATAACCTCCTGCTCACCCCTGCCAGGCTGCTGAGGATCTGAGTCTGGGGACTCAGCTCCGATAGGCCCCAAATCTGGTACACTCTGCCCACCCCAAGCCATGCCCCCAAACCACGCCCCCTTAGCCCGTTTCCGGCGCGCCGGCGGCTTTGCCGCCGGCACAGGGCCACTAACACTATATTTTCCCGGGCCACTTTGATTTCCCAATCCGCCCCTGACCACTTGCTCTATTATTTGGGCCGCGCTCCTCTGTTTGGGTTTCAGCCATCGCTGAGCCAGTTCTTGTAGTTTTGCAGCCGCGGCTTTTGGCCTCTGCTCTCGGATGAAGGTGTATTGTCGGAACTGGGTTCTATAGGCCCGCTACGAAATTCCATACCGATCCAGGATGGCAGCCTTCAATCAGTCATAATTAGTGGCTGCTTGGTCATCCAGCACTTGATAGGCAGCTTGGGCCTCCCCTCGCAGATACGGGGCCAGCCTCACTGACCAGGTGGCCTTCGGCTATTGCCATGACGGCCACTCGCTTGAATGTTACCAGGTAAGCATCTGGGTCATCAGATGCGGCCATTTTCGTTAGCTGCATGCCCGGGAACTCTGATTCCGGATTTCTGGCGGCCCCTTGTAGGTGGGTGGTCAATGTTTACATCAGCTGTTCCTGGTGGCTATGAGCTTGCTGTTCCTGAGCCATGAGATGAGCTTGGGTTTGTTGCTGTTGCTGAATGTAACTTACCATTGTATTCTGCTGTTTCACAATCAGCTCCAGCAGATTCTGAATGGACAACACTGGTTCTGCCTCGGCTCTCCCCTCCATGGCGGGGTGGTGTCCAGGTGCCCCTGGACCTTGAATTCCAGGTAGCATCCTTCTTGGGGTATCCGCTATCCACTTGCACTACGAGCAGGATCCAGCAGATGGCGCTGGGCCCACAGTCTGGGTAGCGTTTTGATCTGTGTCTCTGCTATGTCTCTCGTAATACCAGCAGGATCCAGTGGGTGGCACTGTGACCTCATTCTCCACCACAATGTTGCTCTGGGAGGTCTCTCCCAGAGCCCATGGGGTGCGGGAGAGCTCACAGGGGAATTAGCAGCCCCCCCGGTTATGACCTTCACCCCTTTTTATCGGGGCTACGCTACATGGGATCCCAATGGGGTCCCCACCCTTGGCCTCCAACCTCCCCTTATAGCCAAGGCCTACCCCGCCAAGTAGCATGTCTGCCGGGCATCTTGCCCTGTGGGGCCCCTGGCTCAGTCCCTTCTGTCTGACCTGTTCTTGGTCTGCATCCTCTGAGGAAGGTCGGGCCCAGTCCGGGTCCCTGGGATCTAGGCTGTGAGTCAGGTCCGTAGAGCGAGGGTGCTCTGACAGCGAGCTCCTTCCCCTAGTTTCCCCCTGCTCTAACTGAGCTTCAGGCCTTTATAGACCCCGAGCATGCTCAGGGTCATTTGATCCTACTGAGCACGCTCCTACCCTTACATCCTGGTTACCTTGGCCTTGTGGCTGGGGAACGTCCTGGTCCGGCCTTGTGGATAGGGAGCTTCCTGGCCTGGACTTATAGATAGGGAGCTTCCTGAATGGGAAAGCCACCCTATTACAGGGATTTTTCATTTTTGATATTCAATAACAAAAATGAAACATAATAATGAAAAAATGAAAAACAAATTATTATTTTTATTACAAATTAATAGGAAAAACCTGAAAAACACATTTTCAACTGTAACTTCTTTATTTGAGAGCTGGTTTTGATGACACTTGTCAGGATTGTACCCACAGCAGAGGGCATTATGCATGCCACATTTCAGAAAGAATGGATAAAGGGATCCGACTTTATAAGCAGTTGTAATTTGTTATTTTACAAAAATCTGCATACACATTCCTGGCTGTAACTATTTTGTCTCCTATCTGATTTGGATATAACTTGGCAAAATTATACCACTCCCCAATCTGCCACATTTCAGAAGGATTAGATAAAGGGTTCCTATGTTATAAGCAATTTACTTGTAAATGCATTTCTGGCTATAACATCTTTGTATTTCATCCATTTTACATGACATTTGACAAGATTGTATCACAGATCTTCAGGAGCATCTCTGCCATACTGTAGAAAGATTTGATAAAAGGTCCAGATTTGAAGACTGTTGTTATTCATGTAAATAGCACATGCAGTTCCATTCAGAGACAGGCATGGCAGGGGGAGGGGGATGTAGAAGGAAGGGGGAGCAGTCAAACAGACTGACAAACACATTCACTGGCCAGTTACTGCATGCTTCCAGATTTACAGGAGGACCAATCAGTGGTGGCTTCAAGGCAGGCATAGAAGGTAAATATAAATTGCTGTTCTTTGGGCCTGCTCTTTGTCTGTGGTTAGTTCTGGCTTTGGTCAGAGTGTTTTCTCAGACTTTGCTGGCAGGTTTTGTGTGTGTGTGTGTGCTTGAGCTCACTGCAAGAGTTCAGTTAGCTACATAAATCCAATCCCCATGCACCTGGGGTTCTGCCCAACATCCTCATGCCCCCTCCTGGGGCGTTCTCTGCAAGTTGATGGACACCCCATGCACCTGGGGTGCCCACCCAGACTGAAGCCTGTGCCAAACAGCAGAGATGACAGATATATCCTCTGGCTAGTTGGTTTGACATTTCAGAGACATCCTGACTGGGACAGAGATGTGATTGCCTCTCTTACTGCATGCTTCCAACTTTCCATGACCAATCCTGGGTGGCTCTGAGGCAGGCATAGAAGGGACAAAATGAGGACTTCAGGCAGCAAGGCAGAGGACAGGGGAAAGCATCCCAGAAATCAGGAGATATGGTTCACACATCCAGGTTGGCCATTTGGTATTACAATCACATCCTGCAGCAGTGTGACAGAGGACAGAAGAGAATCCCTTATTAGCTCTTTCCTAAGCAGATGCTTCCAACTTCCCAATAACAAGTGAGGGAGAGGGGTTGTGGTGGTCACAGCACATAATGATATATGAGTGACATTTATTCTGGCCAACTGGCATCACAAACACATCTTATACCTCAGTGACAAACATCAGAGACCCCCTGGCATAGGCTCATACTCTCCAGATGGTGTGCAGGTGTATAACTTTGGGACCCTTTATCAGATCCTTTTGATATTTGTCAGAGATGCTCCTGAAGGTCTGAGGTAGATGCCTTCCAAATTTCTTATTAACTGTCTGGAATACAAAGGTGTTACAGCCAGATATGCATTCAAAGATAAATCACTTATAACATCGGGACCTTTTATCCAATCCTTTTGAAGTTTGGCAGGGATAATATCCTCGAGGAGAAGTATAATTCTGCCATGCTACATCCAAATTGGATGGTAGACAAAGACATTACATCCAGGAATGTGTACACAGAATTTTGTAAAATAACAAAATTCAACTGCTTATAAAATGGGATCCCTTTAAGCATTGATTCTGAAATTTGGCACACATAATGTCCTCTGTCAGGGGTTCAATACCACATAGTGTCATCAAAATTAAATGAAAAATAAAAAAAGTTACAACCAAAAATGTGTTTTCCATTGACACCAATGGAAATCAAAAACAAAAACAAAATAAAACAAAGACTAACAAAATATAATGAAAACGTATGATATTTTAATAGTGAAAACGAAATGAATAACAAATAAGAGCATTACTGTGCACATCACTAGCACAGAGTTGGTTTAGGGATAGCTTGCAAATTCAGCCTATAGGTTTGTTTGCATCTGATCAGGGACTCGCCTGCAGCTCAATCTGAGCAACAGCTTTGCATATTTGAACCAAAATTGTCTCTCTGCAAGAGCAAGAGACACCTCTTAGCAGAAGACAACTTGTCTTGCCTTTCTGTCTTGCAGTAATCCATCCTTCTCATCCCCCTAGTTCTCAAATGATTGGATGTTTCTAAATGAGAGCAGCATGTGTGTGTGTGTCCGTGGCCACTGAGTGAAATGGATGCATGTCACCCACACATGGGAATTGCATGGGGAGGGCTTCACGTGGGCAGCTTCTGGCATAGCTGCCCCGTCCACAGAGGTGGTTCCCCCTGGCCCACATGAAGCACTCCATATTTGTCAGGAGTGCTCCATACAGGGCCTGGATGGCTGGTGTGTGGGTCATGGGAGTGCGCCTCCCCACACACCACCATCACATGAGCAGTTGGACATGTGGATGATGGGGGGGGGCAGGTGTGGATGCGTCTTGTTTTAAAACACGTATTGTATTCTCTGTGTGGGTGAGTAGATGGGAGGAAAAAGACAAAACTAGGGGTGTGTAGAATGCACCCCATTAATTTATATTTTTAAATTGTTTTCAATAACAAATTTTAAATGGAGGAAAAACCCAAGAGGAATTGTTTTGTTTAAGACCCCACCCCCAAAACGAAGGGATTTTTGTAAATTAAAAAATAATTTAAAAAAGAAATCAGTGTGCGTGCATAAAATGGCTGCCAGGGCCATTCTGCGCATGCTAGTCCTTTCCCAAAATGGCACCATCAGCATTTGGCCAAAATGCCGCTTGCACAGAATGGTCCAGCAGCTATTTTGCACATGCAGTAATTTTTTTAAAAAAATGTTTAAATTACAAATAAAAAATAAATCACTCTGCATATTCAAAATGGCCACCGGGGCTGCACATGTGACAAAGAGCCAACACTACAAGTGCCATTTTGAAAAAGTACATGCATGCACGAATGGCCATTTTTTGCATGCACAGTGATTTTTTTATTTTGTTTTTTTATTTAAAAAAACCCAAACAGATGAAAGCAAATGACAATCGTTTGCTTATTCATCCATTTCCTTATCTTTAGTTACTAAAACAAATGAAGCTCCATTTGTTTTAGTAACTAAAAAAATAAAACAAGTTGCACACCCCTAAAACAAACAAATTCTCTTCTGCTTAGTTGTGTCTTGCTCCTGCAGACAGATCATTTCAGACCCAAAACATAAAAAGTGTTGGTCAGATAGGTGTGTACCAGAGACCCATGTCATTATTATTTTCCATTTTTAGTTTTTGTTATTTAAATCTTTCATTTTCGTTTTCATAAATAAAAAAATGTTCATTTTTGTTTTTCCTTTCATTTTTAATTTCCATTGGTTTCAATGAAAAACACATTTGGCTGTAATGTTTTTATGTTTCAGTATATGTGGATTAAATTTGGAGAGATTATACTTCCAATGGAATTCAATAAATGTACTAAATTTCAGAAAGATTGAATAAAGAACTCTGATTTTATAGCATTTGAATTATGTTATTTTGCAAAATTCTGCATATACATTCATGGATGTACCTTTTGTCTTCCACCTAATTTAGATGAAACTTGGCATGTTTATATCCCTCCCAAAGATTACTATCTATGCCAAATTTCAGAAGGATTGGATAAAGGGTCCTGATGGTATAAGCAATTAACCTATAAATATATTTCTGATTGTAACATCTTTATAATCCAACCAGTGTACATGAAATTTGGTAGGGTTCTATCTCACACTTTTAAATTAATCTCTGCCAAATATCAGAATGACGTAATAAAGGGTCCCAATTTTATATGCCTGAACAGCATATGCAGATAATGAGCCTATGCCAGGGATTCTCTTATATGTCACTGTGGTAAAAGATCTGTTGGTGATGCCAACTGGACAGCAGAAATGTAAACCAAATATCCTCATTCTCTGCTGTGACCATCTCAACTTCTCTCCCCCACTTGTTACTGGGAAGTTAGAAGCATCTGTTTAGAAAAGAGCCAATAGAGATTCTTTTATGTCCTCTGTCACAGTGCTGCAGGATGTGATTGTGATGATAATTGGCCAGCCTGGATGTGTAAACTATGTCTCCTGATTTCTGGGATGCTATCCCCAAATTCCAAGTTATGTCCCTTCTATGCCTGCTTCAGGGCCGCCCCCGACGCCTGCCTCGAAGCCACCACCAATTGGTCCTGTAAAGCTGGAAGCATGCAGTAATTGGCCAGTGAATGTGTCTGTCAATCTGTTGGGTTGCTCCCCATCCTTCCTCCTACAGCCTCCCTTCCCCTTCCATGCCAGGTGCCTGCCTCTGACTGGCACTACATGTGCTGCTATATATCCAAATAATGGTCTTCACAGGGATAACTTCAATTGCTTATAAAATTGGGTACCTTTATCAAATTGTCCTGTAGTTTGCCAGAGATGACAGGGAAGGTGTGTGATAGATTCCTGCAAAACGTCTTATAAACAGAATGGAATATAAAAATGTTACTCCTGGAAATGAATTTTTAAGTTAATGTCTTATAAAATCAGAACCCTTTGTCCAATCTTTCTGAAATTTGGCAGGATTGATACTCTTGTGGAGGGACATAATATTCCCCGTTTTCATGAAAACTGAGTAGAAGTTAAAGAAGTTGTACTCAGGAATGTGTGTGTGCAGCTTTTCTTAAAAATCACAACATTCAGTTGCTTATGAAATTGGTTCCCTTTATTCAATCCTTCTGAAATTTAGTACACATAGTGCCCTCTGTTGGGGGTACAATAACTCCAAGTGTCATCAGAATTGAACAAGAAACAACAAAGTTATCACCAGAAATTATTTTGAAAACTAAGATTCCTTTTGTTGGTTTTCATTAATTTTCATTTTCACTATTACAATTTAAAAAAAAATAATCTCTTTATCATAATAATGAAAACGAATTGCACACTTGTATCAGATAAGACTTCAAGAGAGTCTCTGGATTAGATGCATACCAAATCCAGATGTTGAATTTGCGACATATCCCCAGAATTGCACTCTCTGCTGAGAAGAGGGGCAGAAATGCACTCGGTGTTCATTTTATTCATGGTACTAGATTCTATTGTAAGGCGTCAAATTTTAAGTGACCCTGCCCCCATGTGATCCAGTCCACAGCACCATCAGTCCCCACTGACCCAATGGGTGGATTGCAAAGGAATTATGAGTGACATCTCAACTGCTGTACCACATGGTAATCTAGTGGGACACTGGTAGAAGTATTCCCCACTTTGTTTTGATTTTTGGACTATTCTCCATTTTTAAAAAGAGCAATGGACTATCATTTGTCCCAAAACTCACCAGTTCAAAAGCCCATAATAAATTTAGAGGTATATATTAGCTGATCTTTCCTCACTGGCAGATAGCATAAATTACAAAGTCTAAAAATTCATCTCTGTGTGTAATAAACACAAAGCCTGGCCCCAAGCCTATTGTCATTCCGGCGGTGTTGTAAAACCTGGCTGTTCACCCAGGCCTTTGGGGGTGGGGGGTGGGTTAGGGTTATGGTTTTCGCCCCCATCCTGTTTTAACTTCCGTGGCCTTGTTTTAAACTGTTTTTATAGTGTTTTATGTATTTATAAATTGTTGGAAGCGGCCCCGAGCTGGTGACAGGAGGGTGCGGGATATAAATCATAGAAATAAATAAATAAATAAATAAATAAATAAAAGTACCAGGATAGTTTAGGCATGACAGATTTTATGTTTACTCTGCAATTTAGACTGTTGTGGAGAAATATATGCCAAACCAATATTTATTTATTATTATTTATTTCTTCACATTTCTTGGTCACCCCCTCCTACCACAGCAGCTTGGGGTGACTCACAACATATTCAAAATATACAAAATTTAAAATACAATTCATCAATAAATAACAAAGATTAAAAACAATATAAAAAAAACCAATGAATAATCCCAGGCGGAGTCACACAAAAACTAACCACCCCACCCCACCCAACGCACACCCGTCTCCTTTGCCAAATGCCTGTCGGAACAGCCAGATCTTACACCGTCTACAGAAAGAGGGGAGGTCTGTAGCTAGGCACACCTCTGTTAGGAGTGAGTTCCACAGCAATGGTGTGGCCACCAAGAACACCCCCCTCATCATTGCCACCCGAAATACCTGGAGGACTCCGAGGGAGGCGTCCCCAGCCAACCATAGGGGCCAATCCAGGGCCTGGGGGGTGAGGTGATCCTGCAGATAAGCAGGACCCCGGCCGTTTGGGGCTTTATAGGCCAAAACCAACACCTTGAATCAAGACCAGAAGACCACAGGCAGTCAGTTCAGAGAACGGAACACTGGTGTAACATGCTCATAGCAACCTGTCCCCGAGAGGAGATGGTCCACCGCATTCTGCACCAGCTGCAGTCTCCGGACCATCACTGAGGATAGCCCCACGTAGAGCACATTGCAATAGTCCAGTCTTGACGTAATGAAAGCCTGGATGATGGTGACCAGATCTGTGTCTGAGACATACGGTTGAAGCAGATGCACCAGATGTAAATGTCAAAATTCCCCCTTCACCACAGCTGCCATCTGGACATCCAGGCAGAGCTGTGAATCCAGGAGCAACCACAGAATATGGACCTGAGGAACCAACAGAGGGCAGACCCCATCAATTACGGGAGCCACCACTCCCTCAGTCCTTCCCACCAGCCTCATCTCCGTCTTGTCGAGATTCAGCTTCAGATGGTTCACCCTCATCCAGTCCCTCACAGCCACCAGACAGTGGGTAAGCACCAAGAGTGCCAGGTCTGGGTCAGTTGAAAAGGAGAGGTAAAGTTGGGTGTCATCAGCATATTGATGGACACCACACACCAAACCCTCTGATGACTTCGCCCACTAGCTACATATACACGTTGAACAGGAGGGGGGACAAAATAGAGCCTTGAGGGACTCCACATGTGAGGTCCCGGGGAGAAGATGAACAATCACCCAGCACCACACATTCAGTTCTCCAGGCCCAGAAGGATCTTGACATTTCTATATTAGAATGAGATTCACTAGTGAAGACACTCCTCATAGGTTAGCATTGTGTACTGTATTTTGTTTCTCAAACTGCTAAGGAGCTACAGAGAGAAACATATGAGGCCTATCTACAGATACTGATTCATGCTGGAAAATAAATTTGTAATGATCTGGCCATTATTTCTTTGCAGTTTTTATTCAGCAAAATGATTTAGATTTGCATTACATTTCTAAGCTCAACTGACCCAGACCCTGCTGTTTCGGTGCTATCCCAGTGTCTGGAGGCCGTGGCGGAATGGATGTGGCAGAGCAGACTGAAGCTCAACCCCGATAACACAGAGGTGATGTTGGTGGGGAGAGCGAGGAAGGCATCGGCCCCCCTGATTGCAGGGGTTCACCCTCCTATAGCTCAGCAGGTTCGGAGTCTGGGGGTATTATTGGATGCAGACCTCCGCCTGGGGCAGCAGGTGGAGGTAGTGGTGAAGGCCACCTTCCGCCAGTTATATCTGGTGCGGAGGCTGCGTCCATACGTCTCCGGCCCGCACCTGGCCTCCCTCGTCCATGCCTTTGTCACCTTGAGGCTGGACTACTGCAATGCGCTCTACGTGGGGCTGCCCTTGTTCCTGGTTCAGAGGCTGCAGCTAGTGCAGAATGCGGCAGCCCAGTTCCTTTTGGGGAGGGGCCGTCGGGAACACATAACACCTGTGCTCTGGACTCTGCACTGGCTGCCAAGAGCGAGCCGAGCCAGGTTCAGGATTTTGGTATTGATCTACAAGGCCCTTCATGGTCTGGGCCCCTCGTACCTCAGGGACCACCTCGCCCTCCACGCCCCAGAGCGGCTCCTTCGGTCTGCTGGGGGTGCCTTCTTGGAGATCCCCCGTGTTAAGTGGGGGGCCACAATGGAGAGGGCATTCTTGGTGGCCATGCCGTGCCTTTGGAATTCCTTCCTGGAGGAAGCTCACCTGGCCCCAAGTCGTTTAACATTCAGGCGAATTTGCAAAACCTGGCTGTTCACCCAGGCCTTTGAGGAGAGGGGGGGAGGGGATTAGGTTTTTTTTTATCCCCTCCACCCTTATTTATTTATTGTATTGTTTTTTATGCTCCCTAGCCGTGCTTTAATTGTTGATTTTATGAGTGTTTTCAAAATGTTTTATAATTGTGTTTTTATTTTTGATATTATTAGCCGCCCCGAGCTGTTTCAGGAGGGGTGGGGTATAATGCAAATAAATAAATAAATAAATAAAATTATTTTTACTTCACCTGCACTGGAAAAGTGTGTATACTAATATAGCAGACTAAGGGTAATTTCAGACATTACGAGATCACAGTCAACCACAATCAACCACAGTCAATCCCGTGGTGGGGCCAAAGAGCCCTGAACATATGAGTGGCTTTCACCAGATGTTCACGACAATCAATCACCCGTAGGGGTGAAATCCAACCACAGTTCCGGAGGTCGGGACAGGACCATCCCCAGAATCATGGTCAAAGTGATTCCCACTGGGAAACTGCAAAAAGTAATGACTGAAGGGCCATCACAAGGCGGAATCAAACAAAACAAGCCCCAGCCCTGGCGAAAGCACACAGCGTCGCTGCCAGGCAATGAGCAACACACAGACTGGGGAGGGAGATTTAAAGGGCACACAGCAGCAGGGGAATGTGGCGGAATGGAGCAAGGCGGAAGGGAGAGGAGAGCAGAGGGCGAGTGAGGAAGGGAGAATGAAGAAGAGGAGGTGGCAGAGCAGCAGTCAGGGCAGGCCGCCCCAGATGGGACAACCGGCCAGGGAATGGAGGCACCCCGGAAATGGGTAAGGAGAGTGACGGGGTGCACAGCGGCATGGAGGGGGGGTGCTTGGTGGGAGGGGGCAGGGAGGCGGGCCGTGGGTCAGAAGGAACAAGGCACCTAATATCCCCCTTATGACCACAGACCCAGAAATGGGCCCGGGAGCCAGAGCACCCAGAAGAGATTGGCAGAGGGCAAGTGGAGGAGGAGCAGAAGGAGGAGGAGGAACTGCAAGAGGAGGAGGAGGGCACATGCAGTGAGGGGGGCAATGGGGGCACAAGGAGACCCAGGACTTCATCCAGAACTGGGGGTCCCTGGAGCACCAGGTGGAGCTAGCTGTGAACAAATGCAATGAGCATGTGTTCACGGAGATAGTACGGAACACGGAGGCAGCAGGACACCACAAGACTGTGGTCCAGTGCCACTCAAAGGTCAAGGAGCTAAAGAGGGGGTACAAGGCGATAAAGGACAATAACCAGAAGTCCGGACACGGAGCATGGACGCGCCCTACTACGATGCCCAGGACCGCATCCTGCACCTCAAGGGCTCCATAGTCACCCCACGACTCATGGGGAGGGCCTTGGTCCAGGGCAGGGAAAGGGTGGATGTGCCCCCACCCATGGCAACCCCGCACGCAGTCACCGACTCCGGGGACCGAGCCCCCACAGACGAATGCTCCAGGACTTCCGGGAACAGCAGGCCCCCCTCGTGAACCAGCACTGGGAGCCCACACCCGCACTCTGACTCGGGCAGATCCGAGACCGGCACACTGGTCACCCTCAGCCAGTGGACACAGGGGGAGCACAGCAACACAGAGGAGTCAGCCTCAGAAGGATCCAAGATGGACATAGAGGGTAGGCAAGTGGCTGGGATGGAAATGGACCGGGGGGGGAGGGCCAAGGGGTGGGGGCCCCCCACAGCTCATGGGCCCATCCCCACAACCCCCAGGAACCAGGGAACACGGGAAGGGTCTGGGGTGCACGGGGGCCCACCCGCACACAGAACAGGGGAGACAGGTGCAGCAGGAGCCAGAGGAGCAAGGTGAGACAACACAGTGGGGGGGGCACAACATGAGGAGCATCAAGGGGGAGGTCTGAGGCTGGTCACACATGGGGGGTCCCACCCAAAACCCCCACCACTGCTCAGGGACAGGTGGCATGTGAATGAGTCCGACTAATGCTCTCCACTCTGCTCCCTAACAGGGCACCCAGCAGAGTCCCCTCCAGCCGACCCCGTACTCCCAGCACAGCGGATGCGGGAGCACAGGGCATGGTACAGCGTCGGACTGAGGACCTGGCAGAGGACATCTGGACCAGCGCGGAGCAGGGGGAAGAGGATGATAGCGGCCATTGACCAGATGGAGGTGGCCACTGAGAGGGCCCTGCAGCAGGTGGAGCCCAGGGACAGGCGCCAGGAGGCAGAACTGTGCCTGGAAAGGAGGTGGGAGCGCTGGGAGCACCGCAGGCAGATGGAGATGATGGTCCTGCTACGGGAATCCATCAATCGGCTGACAGCGGAACACACCAGGAAGATGGACCTGTCCTTGGATATCGGCACCTCACTGCTGCTGCATGCAGGGACCATGAGCACATACATCATGGCAGCCACTCCCTCCAGCACCTTGCCAGGCCCAGTGCCTCAGCTGGCCCCTGCAGCACCACCACCACCTCCACCACTTCCTCAGCTGCCAGCACACCCTCAGGGCCCATGCATCCGCCTCCCAGTTCCACCTGGCCTCCAGAGGCAGCAGTCGTCCAGGGGGGCCCGACCTACACCAGCCCTGCCCCCCATCTACACCTCACAAGCCTGTCTGGACATGGAAGCCTCCCAGGACACAGTCGGGGAGACCGACAGTGGGGGTGAGGGGAGCTCCCAGAGTACCATGGCGCCCGCAGGGCATTCGACGGGACATCCCTGGAAGCAACAGGGTGGGGGGGAAGGGGAGTTATGGGGGGCACAGGTCATGGAATAAATGCACTGGTGTACACAACCTTAACCTTTAGTGTCTGACTACCTGCTTTGGGAAGGGGCTGGGGGCATCGCCCAGGGTGAGGTGCATTGACAGGTGGGGCTGGCCGAGGGTATGCCCAGCAGCCTCAGGCCCTGGCATCACTGGTGATGTGCCTTGCCAGGGCAGTACGGATCTGCTTGGCAGAGTGGTACTCCCTCAGGTTATCCTCATTCACATACAGCGGCATGGGCCCTGGTGGCCGCTGGGGCACGGGGAAAGCCAAGGCAGCCCTATCGGTCTCACATATGTTGTGCAGGATACAGCAGGCACCAACCATGAGGGCATGAGGGCCGAGGTCTCCAAAGCCAAGTCCAGCCAACCTGCAAGGCACCTCCAGCGCTGCTTGAGGCCACCGAAGGCCCTCTTGATCACAGTCCTTGAGACGCATAGCCAGGAGTTGAACAACGCCTCCACTGGGTTACTGGGGACCAGGTATACCTTCATGAGCCATTGGAGGAGGGGATAGGCCGGGTCCCCCAGGATGCATGGGGGCATGAGGACCCCCCAATCCTGGACATCCTCATGTTGGCAAAGTCCCCCATGTACATCTGGGCATAAAGGGGTGAGATGGTCAGGATCCAGGCATCATGACTGCAGGTGGAGTGGCCAGTGAATATGTCGATGAAGCGACCCCGGTGGTCAACCACCCTCCTGGAGCAGCAGGGAATGGTACCTTTGGTGGTTGATGTATTCTGCAGCCTCCCCATTGGAGGGGCGGAGGAACTCAATGTGGGTCCCATCCACGGCACCCAGGCAGTTGGGGAAGCTGCCAGCCTTGAAGCTGGCCATCGTGGCCTCCTGATCCACCAGCTGGATCACTTGGTCAAGTAGCATGCCCTCCATGGCCTCGCAGAAGTCCTGGAGGATGCCCGTGACAGTGCCCAGACCAACACCGAAGTGTTGCACCACGAACTGGCAGGAATCCGGTGTTGCCAGTGCCCAGACAGCTATGGCCACGCACTGGACCACTGGAATGGGGGAGCACATTGGGGTGCATTGCCACTCGAGCCAGGGCGCCAACAGCTCTGCAAGGCGCAGGAGGCACCGCCTGTCCATTCAGATGTGTGTCCTCCATGCTGCATCATCCCACCGAGCCAGGGTCCCGGCCCACCATACCTGTGCCTGCTCCGTGACCCAGAGCCACTGTTGCGTGGACATGGCAAGCAGGGCAGCTCGTTCCATGCCTGCCCGGCGCCAATGGAGTTGGTCAGCTGCCTCCCTGAGGGCACCTGCCTGCCCTCAGGTGAGGCGCAGAACCCGTTGGTATGCCCCTGCTGCCTGAAGGGCCCTGAGCCAGGCCAGGGAGCACCGGCGCCCCTGGTGGGAGTGCTGGGCGGCTGCAGTGCTCCTGGCCAGGCACTCCCGGACGCGGACGCCCAGGTGGAGCATGTCAGTGGAGAGGCCCATTAGGTCAGTGTGTGCCTGGTACTACTCTGCACATTATGCCAGGTGCATCCAACAAGCGGCCCGCTGGACCACGTCCATGGTGGAATGTGCCTCAGGTGGGGTCCAGCGTGCAGCTACCCAGCCCATGTCCTGGGCCCGACCCGGCACTGTACCATGCACTCGCACCTGGGGGGGGCAATGCACCTGTGTTGGCTGCCCTCACCCAGCTGCCCGATGGCCTGCAGTTGGTGACTGGGAGCTGGGGCGCCCCCACCCCCTGGGTGCACCTGCGCTCCCGCCATGGGGGCTCATTACCCGAGCCAGGATGCACGCGTCCAGTTGTTCTGCAGCTGCTTGCCTTTTGTCATCACATCCCTGCTATCAGTGCTTGCTGTACAGCCTGCATGCTCGTTTCAAACAGCTGTGATGGGTCCGCACCCCATGCATCACTCGCTACCATCCCATGCTGCGGCCTGTGGCCTTATCACGTGTCCTTGGAGCTCCCCAGCTTCCCTTCCCAGCCCCCATGGGAATGAGGGGCCCTTCTCTCCTTACTGTTCAGAACCTCTGCCTGCTGGACCATGGCCGGCAGTGCTACCCTGGGGCTCCCGCACCCTGCATCACCTGGCGTCCCCCATAGCTGGACCTTCCGCTAGACCATGGCCCTCTGTGACCAGTGACCCCGGCCGTGCAACTGCTCCTGTGATGCCCTGACACCCTTGGTGGTGCCTATGTGAGTCTGAGCTCCGGCCTTCGGTACTTTGGCTATGAGGCAAGCGCCCACATGTACGGGCTCCATGCGGAGGCACTTGGCCTCCATCCCTTTCCTGATGAGTGGGTTCCAGAGATGCGGTGCTCGCATGTGGCATGGTTCCCAGCAGAGACTGTGTCTGCCCTGTCAGTGTGTAGCCTGGCCGGGTTTGAGGAGGGGGGCCCTGCCCTGGCTGTGTCCTTCTTTGGCTGCATCCACAGGGCACATGGCTACCAGCACTCTTGTGCGGTGGCATATCACCGCCTGTTGGAGCTTGGGCACCTGTCGTGGCTCCTAGCTGTTGACTATGCCCTGCTGGAGCTCACTGAATCGGAGCTGGCAGCGCTGGCTTGCTGTGTGGTTCCCCTCAATGCCCGCCCCCCCCCCCCTTGGGCTCATTCCTGGTGCCAGATCCCACTACTGACCCTCCTAGTGGTGTTGTCATCCTTTGGCCAGCCGCTCACCTGTGTCCATGACCTGCCCCCCCCCTTGCCTCCTGGGTGCCTCTGTGACTGTGTGGGACTTGGGGCCCCTGGACAGTGTCTCCCTGCTTCCTCGGGATGGGGGGGCTGCCTGTGCTGCTCGCTGGCTCCATCTCGTCTCTGTCCCTGGCCGTGCTTTTGCATCAGTGCATGGGATCCCTGCCACTTGCCCTCCCCCTGTGAGTGTGTTTTGCCCTTCCCTGTGTGACCCCCCTTCCTTCCTGTCCCATTTGGGTGTGTTATCGCCCGGGCGTGTGTTTGTGGTTTGTGTTCTGCCTTGTACGCAGTTTGCTTGTGCCTGTTGTGTGTGCTGCCTCAGCTAGTCTTCTGCCTCCTCCCCCTCCCTTCCCATTTCCCTTGTGCGGGCGTTGCCTTTTGGCTTTTGGTTTCGTTTGCCCTCAGTTGGCCATGTCTGCCTCCCGCCCCGGTGTCTTCTGGGTGGTTTGATCACGGTCTGGAATCAGCATAATGTCTGTTTCGCTGCCCCGAGCCATGGTCCTGCTCCCATCACGTCTGTTCGGGGCCTTCCTGGACCACGGGAGGAGGTTAGCCGGCTCACCACGGTTGGGAATCCACTGTGGTGACCCAGGAGCACGTAACGTCTGAAATTACCCTAATTCAAAAATGGCTTTTTGGTAGTTTCCCTCAACAATCCTCATCTGCAAATAAAATCACAACACACAACCCAATGGCTCTCCACAACAGCAGTTCAAAAAGAGATAGTCTTTTAACCCTGTGACAAAACTTTGCAATCTCCAGCTGCTGGAGGACAAACAACACACCTCAGAATATCTTCCAGGCTCCTCCTTCATCCATGCACTTAAAATTAATTATTAATTATTATTATTATTATTATTTAAAGGGTATTGTAGAGTCTTCATTGCAGAGATTACCTACACCAGAGCAATTCTATTTAGGAGATCAATCTGAAGAATTGTCACAAACTGACAATGTGTGGCATTGGAAGACATTTTAACATAAACGGATGAGCTAAAAAATAACGTCACCAGCAGCGCTTGGTATTCACACAGCTATTCTGAAGAAACTCAAATATGAAATTGCAAGGCTGCTGATAATGTAACCTATTGATAAAATCCGCCTCATGGATGTAGTTAAAAAGAAATGGGAAGAAGAATTAGGACACCAATTTAAACAAATCCTGATTAGTCCTGACAGGTGTTCCTTAGATCTCCATCTTTGATTAATCCAGCAGAAAATCTTATGGAGGATGCATTGGACCCCCCTTTCAACTGTTTAAAATGGGTGCCCCAAGGTCAGATGGGTGTTGGAGATGTGAATCTGAAGGAACTAATTTAGCTCATGTTTTGGAGTTGTAGCTATGCTCTCTCATTCAATCTTTTTCCTACCTAACAAAATCACACTGAAAGTATGTCACATAATTTTCAATATACTAGATTTTAAATGGAAACTATGGTTAAACAGAAGATTAAGTGTAACAAAAAGGTTGGTCCCCCAGAAATGGCAAGTACAAACTGCCCTACAGTAGAACACTAGTATGGTGACATGCGGTGACCCTGGAGGAGAGAATTGCATTCTGCAGCAGAAAGACCCAGGATATTCATCTTTTAAATTTACATCCCTTGACTTCCCTGCCCCACATACAACCAACCACTCCACTGTCACAGAGGGGTCAGTGCATAACCCTTAAACCCACCCACCACCAACCCCTCCCTCTCACAGAAGGGTCAGCACATATACCTCCTCTCTTCCCACCAAAATCTAATACCTCCCCACACAGAGGGTCCAACAAACACTCCACTCTCTCACACTTCCTCTTCACCCCTTAAAAGCATGAACAGCTAGGGTTACCACCTTTCACAGTTTGACCCTGAGACTCCCATTTTGGCCTGTGGGAGTCTCAGGGTCAAACTGTGAAAGGTGGCAACCCTATAGGAACAGCATCAGTAGTCTTCAGTGTCCTGTCCACAATATCTGGCCTACACCTTAAACGTTGCTTCGGCAGCCACCCACAGCTCCTAGAGCCTTCATGTACCTGGGGGAAGATGGAGTAAACAGTTAAACACCATTCAGTATGCAGACGGGGAGACCCAGCGACGCCCCTCCCCCAACCCCATGCAGCTCCTAGAGCTTTCATGCACCTGGGGGAGATGGAGGAAACACCAATTAGCATGCAGAAGGGGGGACCCAGCAACTCCCCTCCCCCAGCCCTAGGTTCATGCAACTCCTAGAGCCTTCATATACCTGGGGGAGATGGAGGAGCAGCACGCAGACAGGCAAGTCCAGCAACACAACTTCCCCAGCAATTGGATATGTTCACAAACATATCGGGGTGGCTTCTTAGGCCCTTTTCACATGGGCCGGTGGTGCAGGGGGATGGGTGGGTGACAGTGGGTGGGCGGTATGTGGGGGTGCGTTCCCACAGACCCCCACTCACCTCCACCCATCTCCACGCACGGAGCATCGGGCACTGGCACCCGTTGCTCCGTGTGTGGGTGATAGGTTGAGGTGGGTGGAGTGCAGGAGCCTCTCCCTTGGCATCCTTATGGCAGAAAACTGTCCTCCCTTCCAGTCCGATCACCTCCAGTCCATTGAGTCTGCTGCTGTGACTCCAGAGACACTCCTGACACTGCAGCGTCTCTCTCCCTCCATGTGCTATGCCTGAGCCCTGGAGGCTGCGGCTGCACTTCCTGCCTTGTGCCACCACCACCAGTGCTTGCTCCATTCTGTGCTGTCCTCTGCGTGCCGTGTGCGCCAGGTACTTCTGCTCAGCTCAGTCTCCACCCACCTGCGCCACAACAGGACAAGATTTGTGCCCCCCACACACAGCCTGGGCACCAGGACAAAAGCCTCTCTTGTTCCTATGATAGCTATGCCCCGTTCCAGCTCTAGTTGCACAGGTATTCATTCTATCTTTCGTTTAACCCATCACACTCCCATTTCTGAGAAAACATTCTTGTTGCATTTTCATTAATGCAGGGTCCCAGACCTTCCTTCTTAATACCTTTTACCTGCTATAAGTTAACTGAATATTGGTAGTGAATACCTCTGGGGATTGTTCATTATTCATTGATGCTTTAGATCAGGGGTAGGAAACTTTTTCTGTTCCAGGAGCCACTTTGAAAACTAGTACAAGTACTGAGGGTCATATAGAAGTTGCAGGCAGATTTGCTTAAGAAAGAGGCACGCTCAGGGTGGGAAAAGGAAGCAGAAGGTCTAGATCATGAATTTTTGTCATGGATCCATCCTCTGACCATATAATCTCATCTCTGCTCCCTTCCCTTGAGCTCCATCTTTCAGTGCTTGAGAGTAGGAATTGGATCCATGGTCCAGCCATCCAAGAACTGCAAAGGGGCCAAATGAAAACTAACTGAAGGCCACAGTTGGGCCCCCTGGGCCTGAGGCGCCTCACTCCTACTTTAGATAGAGAATACATATCTATAACAGCTGTTGTGAGGATAAGAAGGACCATCATTTTTTGCTGCAGGAATAGGTGGTCCTTTCCCTTTATTAATGGATAGATCCAATTTATATACCCACCCCTGTGTTCTACACATGTCAAATCACTCCTCTTGTTTACATTATGTGCTAAGTAAAAATAGCATGTATCCTAACGGATTGAGTTGAAAACCTCAAAGAATAGACCAATATCCTATCAAATCAACTGACCGGTTGAGTCCCCACATGTAGCATGTTCTTAGTCATCTAAATTACCCTCTGCCAGTTGATCAGTACATAAATTAAAGGGACAGTTGCAGTACAGAGCCGCTGAGCAGCACTGTAATGGATAACTGCCAAGAAACACATTGTTAAGGCAATTAGCATAAAATGAATAATTAAGTTAATGGCACTGAGGCCTGCTGGTAAGAATGGAGAGGTCAGTAAAGGACGCTGAAATAATCTAAAAGATTTTTGTTTACACTAGATTGAATTCATGACAGCTAAGACAGTGTTGCGTCTGAGAAGAGGCCTGGAGTGCTAAAACTGTGACAAGCTGCAAAACAGACATAAAAGACTGAGTTGGTTGTCTTGGCTGATGCACCTTGTGTTATTGGCTCAAATCAGTTTGACACAATCCCTGTTTATCACACAATTGGATGCGACAACCCGATTCATACTACAGTGGCCTCAGATCATTTCCGGAATTTACTCCACTAGTTGTCAACATTCGGTTGTTGAGGATGCTGGTTAATATTTTTAATAGTGGTAGCAGCTTCTTGAATTTAGCCTCTAGCTAAAGCAGATGCAAGATGGCAACAGCCATCCAGGAAAAGGCATTCACCTGGAAAGAACTCTCTTCAAAGGCCCTTTTAAAATGGGCGGGGTGTGTGTGTGTGTGTGTCGATGTTCGCAGCAGTGCGTGTGTGGTGGATGAGTGGAAGGTGTAGACAGGCACACACCCATCTCAACCCGCCTCCACCCATCTATATGCACAGAGCAACTGCTGTTTTCGCCAGTTGCTCCATGCGTGGTTGATGGGTGGAGGTGAGTGTGCATGCATGTTCCGAGGGTGTTCACACTCCACCCACCCACCACGGCCTGTACAAGAGACACACCCATGCATGAACACCCAGATTTCTGGGTGTTCATGCGTGGGTGCCACCCATGTAAAAAGGATGAAAATTTTGGCATTTTTAAAAGTGAAACATGCATGTTTTGCACACAAAATATAATCTTCCCATCTTACTGTGCTGCACAGTTGAGCCTACAATAGTCAGGAAAGAAAAGGCTACAGTTTAGATTGTGCATTCCATCTGTGTGTGAGTACTATATGGCACAGGCTTTCACGCCACAATTGCATAGTTTTCCTAATGATATTATGTCTGTATGTGTGTGTGGTTTTGTTTTGTTTTACACTCTTGCTTTGTGCAGAAAACAGATCCAATAATATTTGTATTTTACTATGAATTTTTGCATATAAAGAGAAGCAGTTCTGCCTCTCCCATGGAGGCAGCACTCAAAATCAGCAGCAGCTCATGTCCTGGCCCAAGACACCTTCCTCCTTCTCTTTCCAGCTAGAAACTTTATGGGGAGCTTGGAAAGAGGTAGGATAACATAAATTCTATTGCTGGAAGCACACTTCACCTGCCTCTCGGCACTGTCATTGACACGAAGTTCAAATGGATTGTGCTTTTAATATCCATGGACATTATCCATATTTTCTGAATGGTATGCAAATAATTTTGCAACAAATCTCTGCATATGCATCGTTGTGCTTATTCCAATCTGGTAATTCTGCTTATTTCATTATTTCAGTTATTTTGGCTTGCTGAAACGGGTATCTGATTTGGTACCCACAGGTAATACCCGCATTTTTGGGTATCATTCTGGGTATCTGAGGGCTCTTTTAGATGAGCAGGTTGCCGTTGCGTGACCCACTCACATGATATTTCAAAATCCTGCGACATGGGATTACACAAGACAGAAGTTGGGGATCACATGCATGAAAGGTGCCTGCGCATTATTTGCTGACCACGAATTAAACACCTCAATGTGTGAGGTATTTAATTTGTGGTCAGCAAATAATGCGCAGCCACCTTTCATGCATGTGATCCCCGACTTCCGTCTCGTGTAATCCCGCATCGCGGGATTTTGAAATATTGCGCGAGCGGGCCGTGCGACGGCGACCCGCTCGTCTAAAAGCAGCCTTTATCTGTATCTGAATACTGAACAACTAAAAAATTGAAATTTCATTTACTGTGGTTTTTTTGAGTACCTGAAATTACCCCCACAACTGAAATAATATCCCCCAAAATCCAGGATGAAATATTGTGGTGAAACTGGTATTTTGGTAAAACCAGTTTGTCATATTTTGACATTTCAGTATTTCTGGTACCTGATCGAAAACCAGTTTGAGAACTGAAACCCCAAGATTTAAGTACTGGAAAATTCAACAGGTATTTCCATTTTTGCAGGTACTCATTTCAGCTCTGTGAATCATTTTGGCTTTTGCTGAACTAAAATAAAGCAGAATAACCAAAACAAACCAAGGCAAAATGGGAAGCAGATTGTGGTTGATCTCCATCTTGTTGGATGCAGATGGGATTGAGCAAAACCATCAAATATGGCATTTACTGAAAAAAATTTGTTTCAGCCTTAATTGACACTGGCAGTAGTGGCAAATCTGAAATGGCAACAGCAGCTGAAACTGCTGCGAGATTCAAAACTACAGTGACCCCATCTGCTTATGTGACCACCCCACATGAGGCTAGAACCCCAGCTTGGGGACTGCTGTCCTTTTTTCAGGGTCTAGGCTTGAACTTGTGACCCTGACCTTGGTAGGTAGGGAAGCTTCCCCAGCGCCATATGGCAGCTGGGCTTGATATAACTTTCCCCCTTTATGCCTGGTGCCTTGCCTTGCTTGACTCCTCCCCCCTAGATTCCTCATCGGCTCCCAGCAGGATAAAAGACCTGATGGGAGTAGTTGCAAGTTGTGGGACATCAGCTCTTGTCTGTGATCCTGTCTGCCTACTGTCTGTCTTCTAGCCTCTTGGTCTACAGCTCTTTGGCCTATTCCTTGTCTCGTCCCCTCTGGCTCTGTTCCCCCTTTTCCCTCCTGGTAGCTCTGATTTTCTTGCCCTTTTGATTCCTGTCCACCTGTTTCTCATTAGCAGTTTCCTACCCTGTTCCTACACCTGCTGTGGGGTGGCCTTGCGGTGGTCTTGCTCTGGTGTAGGGATTTCCCCCCTGTCTTTCTAAGGTCTATGTTCCCCGGTCTGCTAATCTGCCCTGACTTTTGCCTCATCTATGTTCATAGTTGCACGGCTCTAAGCTTACACGTGTGGGTCATGTCTGTGCTCCCCCAGCTCTGGTTCCCTTAATCCTTGTCTCTTATTCTCCGTTGCTCCCCTAATTCCCTGTTGCTCCCCCAGCTCTGGTTCCCTTAATCCTTGTCTCTTGCTCCCTGTTGCTCCCTTAGTTCTCCGTTGCTCCCCTAATTCCCTGTTGCTCCCCCAGCTCTGGTTCCCTTAATCCCTTGTCTCTTGTTCCCTGTTGCCCCCTTAGTTCTCTGTTGCTCCCCTAGTTCCTTGTTGCTCCCCCAGCTCTGGTTCCCTTAATCCTTGTCTCTTGCTCCCTGTTGTTCCCTTAGGTCTATGTTGTTCCCCTAGCTCCCTGTCACTCCCCTAGCTCTTGTTCCCTTAATCCTTGTCTCTTGTTCTCCATTGCTCCCCTAATTCCCTGTTGCTCCCCCAGCTCTGGTTCCCTTAATCCCTTGTCTCTTGTTCCCTGTTGGCCCCTTAGTTCTCCATTGCTCCCCTAGTTCCTTGTTGCTCCCTCAGCTCTGGTTCCCTTAATCCTTGTCTCTTGTTCCCTGTTGCTCCCTTAGCTCTCTGTTGCTCCCCTAGTTTCCTGTTGCTCCCCCAGCTCTGGTTCCCCATATCTCTTGTCTCTTGCTCTCCGTTGCTCCCTTAGCTCTCCGTTGCTCCCGTTGTTCCCCATTGCTCCCCCAACTCTCATTCCCCAGCTCCCTGTCTCTGGTTCCTCAGATCCTTGTCCCTTGACCTCGATGATGAGCCATCAGCGTTCATAGACCAGCTTGCCTGGTGCTCATGCTGAATATTTAGTCTCCCAGAGAATGGCTGAGGGGTTTCCTTGTTTGATCTGTGGGACATCCCCTATTCCCTTCAACCCATTCACCTCCTACTTGCCCTCCTTTCTCCCCTTTCCCTGTCCCCATGCCCCGGAGCCCGATAGCAAGCTCGGCCCGGTCTGTATCATAGCTCCCCTCAGTTCCTCTGGTCCCACTATTCCCTCCCATTGTAGCCCCTCCTGGGTGCCCCTTGCTGGCCATCGCCCCCTTGTACCCCATCCCCTGACACCTTTGCAACTGTAAAATTACTAAGGTGAATCAGAAAGGGTCTTCCTCTTGTAAATATTAGAAATAAAAAACCCTCCTTCTTTAACTCCTCCTTTTTATACAGACTTAGGGACTTGACCAGTGGCCTCAGAACAGGCTGTTGCATCTCCTTCTCAGTACATTATTCCTTACTCAGCAATGATAGCCAGGCACAGGCTGCTTTTAGACGTGTACAGCGCACACGCAACGTAAAATCATGCTGTGTGTAAAAATCCCTCGTGTAGAGTTCAGATGCATCATCTTACGTGTTATAGCCAGTTGTGCATTCTTTTAAAACCGCAAATTATTTAGTTTGCAGTTTTAAAAGAATGCATGACCGGCTGTAACGTGTAAGATGTTATGTCTAACCCCACCTGTGGGATTTTTACACACAGCGTGATTTTTACACACAGCGTGATGCCACATTTAAAAGTGGCCACAGTAAAGACCTCCTTATGTGTGGACTTTACAAGCTATGGGGGAAAGTGAGGGAATCTGTACAAAATGTACCATGCCTGTGGTTTTCTGTACTTCGACATGGTAATGTTGCTTTGTAGACTCTGACTCCTGCACTTTAAGGCTAGCAATTACTGTAGGGTCTTCTGTTGCTTCCAGCTATTGCCAAATATTCTCAGTTAACATCAACCATGTATAATGCTGCTTTCAGGCACTTTGCGATCATTATAGCTATGCAGAGTAGCTCAGGATACATTAGTGCTTTTGTATTTAATGTAGAAGTTCTCTTGGAGCGCATTGAGTCAATGACCTCAACCCTTCTCAAATTGCTTTCAGAAACAGTAAAACACATGGCCACTTCTCGATCCTCTTGTTTCTCTTACCTGAACTATCTCAAGAGGGTCTGAAATGGAAAATGCTAACATCATTCTCTTAACAGAAGTCTGATTATGAACACACTGTGGAAAATTGTGTCAAATGGATTTGGTGACGCCAGTTTTAGCAACCAGTTTGGGGCTCCCAGACAGAAATAAAAGTTACAAGCCTTTAAGGAAACAAACCAAGATATACATGCCTTAGAGTAATTGAATTACTGCATCCATATAGATTACTGGGGCTCATCCTATTGAAGCTAATGGAGTGTAACTGTTCATGCACATTATTTACAGCAGTCAGAGCCTGGGTCAATTTCCTTTCCAAAAAGATTGAATCACATTTGCATTATGCTAATATGGGATCAGGAACACAGGGTGAATGAAAGAAAATGTTGGTCTGGAGTGGTAAAAAGAAAAGAAAAATGTCCATAGATTGTGTGCTTTCTCCATCAGTTTGTTCCTCTCTTGCTCAGGAATAACGTGCAGTTATTTGATTGAGGACTCATATTCACACAAAATCCTTGTAAAGTTTGTAGTGTTACAAACCACACTCCAAGCATTGTGTGAAATCTATACCACCTCTTATGCTCCCAAGCCATTGAAATGCAGGGAAGATCAGCAAATATGTGAATACATCGCTATGCAGTAAAGCAAACACAGACAGAGGAACAAGTGGCAAGTCTGCAAGGTGAAGGGAGTTTTATGAATGAGTCATTGGTTCCACTTTGAACGGCATCATCAAAAGGACATGGAGGTGGGACAACCTGGCAGCTTAGTAACATGCTATCCTGGCAATGTAACAGACCAGATTTCATCACTTGATCCTGAACATCCCATTTCTCCTCTCTGCACCAATAATTTTTCTCACATCTATTTCTGCAAGGAAGGAGTAAGAGCTGCTTGCATAGCTGAGATACAGAGGCAGATAGATCTGAGTCTAATACCACTAAAATACATCTGCTGACCATACAATTATTCCAGAGAAAGGAGGCAGCAGTATGGATGAGTGGCCAAATCTTCCAAGTCAGCAACAAATGAGGAGAATGGCCCATGAGCTCATTCATTTGTAACAGGGTGGTGGTGCCCCGGGATAGGTTCCCACAGGATTAGGCCCACAGAGTCACTAGTCTCTCAGGGAATCAATTTTACATCACATCTTTAATCACATTCTCTTCACAATATAGTCTCCACCATAAATAACAACTTCCAAAGTCAACAGACCTCTCATAGGGTGCACTCACAGTTCTGGGTTCTGTCTCCGCCGGCACTCCAGTACTCCTGGCTGTCCTTACTAATCCTCTCAGCCAGTCTTTCAGAAATGTTTCAGAACCATGGCCAGCAGTCCTCAGGAGCTAATCTCTCCTCCAAAGTCAGTCACAGACTAAAGCCCTCTCTTGCTTCCTTCTTTTTATATACAGCAGTGTGGACATAGCCAGCCCTCCAAACTACCAGTCCTTAAAGGGCCAGTGCCCTGCCCAACTCTCTGTTATGCTTCCACTGTATTTTCACTTTGCCTTCTGGGCTGGCTCTGCCAAACCCTTACCCAGCCTGCCACTGGCACTCTGTTCTTAAACAAGCAGCAGCCCTGCAGACTGCAATCTGCTACACCCCTCCCCCCTTGGGAGACAGACCTATCTTTAAACTCTATTAGCAGGATGCAGCATTCCACATATTCATAATTCATACATACAGCTTATCAATCAGTACAATGTATCACTCCTTCTAGCACCCCCAATCCAGCCTCCACATCACCCCTTTCAGCTGGCCCATTCCACCGGGTGTTACAAAATATCAGTGGCGGCTGGTGGGTTTCGAGGTTGGTGGGGCCGGCGCAACCTTATTCCTGGCAGAGTTCTAGGGTGGGGCTTGTTCATTGTATTCTTAGTTTGTTCTACCTAGGGCAGGTGTCTGCAAAATTATTCCAAAACCTGATCAAATATTTAACATATACAAAACCTCAGGGCCATTATTTGGGGACAGTGGGGGAGAGCGGGGGTTAACCCAAGTAGTGAAGGGTTAACCCAAGTAGGTTATCCCAAGTAGTGA
>QEPC01015016.1:3367276-3403825 GCA_003113815.1 Sphenodon punctatus | reverse complement strand
CTGTCCCCTGCCGCTGCCGTGCGCATGCGCGGCCAGGGGAACACTGCTTTGCCCTGCAGAACGCCGACGTGCTCCCCGGGCTGCAGCGCATGCGCGGCAGCCCGGGGAGCACGTCGGAGGTTGAAACTGACAGACAGGAGGACCTTTTAAAGGTCCCGTCTCCTGGCTCTCCTCCCAGCATGATGTGGGGGCGGGGCTGCAAGCCGCGCACAGCACACTGACAGCCGGGTCCCTCCTGGGTCTGGCTGTTGTGCGCGGCTTGCAGCCCCGGCCCCACATCATGCTGGGAGAGCCGGGAGATGGGACCTTTAAAAGAGCCTGAGCCTGAGAGTGTAGCAGCGCTGGGGGCTTGTAGGGCACCGCCCCCAGCGCCAAAGCAAGGAGCCGCCGCTGCAAAATATCATAAGTCTCTCTGGGGACTTTAACACTGCAGTTCCTTAGTTAGGGGGACTCTAACCCCACAGCCTGTCTACTTGGTCAGCACCACCAAATACTTGACAGGAGACCCACCAAGTTTCCTTTCCTTTGAGTCTTGGGGACTTAAACCCAGTACAATCTTTAATTAGGGGACTCTAACCCCACAGTTCTCAGTCCGTTAGGGGACTCTAACCCCACATAGCATAGTTCCTTGAGAGCTCTAAACCTTCAGCCTTTATTTAGGGGACTCTAACCCCACATAGTATAGATCCTTGGGAACTCTAACCCTGCACAATCTTCAGCATTCTTGGGGACTTTAACCCTGCACAACCTTCCCTTGTTTGGAACTGGGAGAACAGTCCACCAATGCCTTCCAAACATTCCTCTCCCAGGACCCTACTAACCTCTCGCTAGATCATCATCAGTTCTTTAGGGGACTCTAACCCTGTCTCTCTTCACCTTTCTACTGTCTAATTTCCCAGAGTTTACGGCACCTTTTCTGTCTGTCCAGGTTGTCTAATTCCTTTATCCTCCTCTCTACTTCTGCAGTCACATCTTTGTATTTAGCTCCCGAGCTTAGGTCCTCAAGAATCTCTTCATTTTCATCCTCACTACTACTGCTGTCTGAGTCCTGTACTCCCACTAAACCCTCACAATCAATCAGTACCTCCAGGCAAACAAACTTTCTCCTGGGTTCCTCTTCTGCTTTTGTTCCATCTTTTACAATATTTGAAGCGCTTGCCTGGGCCACAAGACACTGCATCTCTCCTTGCTCTGACACTAGCAAAGACATAGAGTTGATCTCTATTTTAGCCTCTTCTGGGACTACACAGGCTTCCTAGCCTTCCAACTCTAGTGGGAAATTCATAGTGCATTATTTAGAAAAGTCTTCACACATATTATCTGTACTTACAGGGCCCCAGACCCCCAACAATTTTCTTATAAACTCCTTCTCATCTGAACTCATCTTTATAGGGTCTGTGAATACTAGGAACCTCCTGTAGCCTCCTACCCATACTACTTTATTCTCTGGCCTCTCTATCTCCTTCATAGTCCAGTTATTCCTCTTGTACACTTGTTTCTTCTTGATCTATGTACCTTCTCTACCACTCTAACTCTCTTTTGAGTCTCTCTTCTGATCTCACCAATTCGCCAATATTTTTTGCAATTTTTCTCAATCCTGCTAGAGTGAGGCCAGTCTGCACTTCCCTATTTCTCATTCTCCCCAGGACTTCCACCTCCCTCAAGGATTTTCTTTCCCTTTGGCCTGTCCTTTATGGGTACCCCTTGTATATGTGCTTTTTCACCTGCCCTTCCCTTCCTTTTGGTCCTCTCTGTATCTTTGCCACTGCCGTAAGGGCCGATTCTCTGCAGGTATTTCTCATACTCAGAGGGAGGTCTTCTTAGAGGGTAATTCTTCCCAAGATGCCATAGTACAATTCTAGCATCTTTTCCCTAGGGTAGTGGCTACTATACCCTCCTTTCTGGGGTTGAACTCTTCCCTTTTCAGGGACATGGCCCAAATGGACACCATCACTGCACATGCCCATAGACCCTACAATCCCAGCATTCTATTTTCAGGCCCCATAATCCCAATACAGTGTTTCTCAGGATGCCCCCAATTCTTTGTCTTTTTCTGGCCTTGCCAACTCTTCAGACAGGCCCACCAGACATATCCCATCTGACCACAATTATAGCACTCCCAGGCAGTACCTCCCACCTTGGTCCCCAGTATCTGCCAGCCTGTGCTTCTGGCCTCATTGTCACAGCTTCGCTTCCACAAAATCCCACAGGCTAAGCAGTTTTCTCCATCTCTGACACACTTTTCTGGCAGTCATTTCGTCTCTCTCAGGTGCTGTACTCCTGCCGCCATCCTGTTGCTCCTAATCCACATGTCTCTGTGGTATGGGAAAACTTCATGGCTCCAGCCCTGCTCAAGCCCTTGTCCAGGGGAGCTTGCCACAGTCCACAGCTCAGGTGAATCCTCTGTCCAATCGCTTGCTCCTCTGTCTCAGTGCTACCAACTGTGGGTGAGCCTCCTGGCTCCAGCCCCATTTGTCTGTTTGCAGGTGCACTGCTTGTCTGCCTTAAGGCACAATCCAGTCTGGTCACAATCCTCCTCCAGGCACAATTCAGTCTGGGTGCAATTCTCTACCAAGTGGTCACCACCCCATGCACAGACTCACACCCCCCCTTCACGCTGATGGCTTGCCCATCAATGCTAGGGGTGCCCACATTCTCCACCACTTATTCAACAGGGTAGTGGTGCCCTAGGGTAAATCCCCACAGGATTAGGCCCACAGAATCACTAAACTCTCAGGGAATCAGCTTTACTCTTTATTCACAGTTTCTTCACAACATAGTCTCCACCATCAGTAACAACCCCAAAAGTCCCAGCTAGTCAGGCAACAATCTTCTGGCTGGCCACACTCACAGTCCCAGACTCTGTCTCAGGACAGCACACCAGTACTCCACGCCATCCTTACTTATCCTCTTATCCAGTCTTTCAGCAGGGTTTTAGAACCATGGCCATCAGTCCTCAGGAGCTCCCCTCTCCTCCAAAGTAAGGCAGAGACTGAATCCCTCACTGGCTTCCTTTTTCTTATATACAACAGAGTGGTTGTGACCTTCCAGCCATGCTGCCAACCATTAAAGGGCCAGTGTCCTACCCCTCTCTGTTATGTCTCCACTGTATTTTCACTTTGCCTGCTGGGCTGGCTCTGCCAAGCAATTAGCCAGTCTCTGCTCAGCCTGCCTCTGGCACTCTCTACTGTTAAAGTGTCATCAGCCCTGCAAGGCTGCACCCAAGTACATAGTTCCTAGACCTTGTGTACATTAGGTCCTATATTTCTGAAACAATTCCAAAAGCACTAGGTAGGTAAGGAAGAGTCCAGTGGTTATCACAGGGTTTAGACAACATGTCATTTGAATAGGGTTGCCAGCTCTGAGACATCTGAACTATGGGCATGTCTACAGCCATGGGGGAGGGCTATAGGGCCAGTGTCACAGAGAAACATGGGGTCACACACGTGTAACACGGGACTACATGTTTGGTAAATGTGTAGGGCCAAGGGTTTCACATGGATGTAATGTTACTATACATGTACACTATGTAATGTCAAAGGTTCCACATGTTTGTAAGGTTGAAAATGAGAACTGTAGAACTCAAATTAGGCCTCTCACACATCACAAGTCTACAGGGGTAAGATGAATAACTTGCTAGGGGTAAGATGAATAACTTAGGAACTCAACCAGTATAAGTTAGGAATACGTTATATTTACCTTTTATTTCTATTACCACTCTGTTTAACTATCTTGTTTATGTAATCAATAAACTTACTTATTTTATGAAGAAGTGGTCAGTGTCTAATATTGGAACACAAGTAAGCTACAAGAGCCCACAAGCTCTTGCGAACCCAAAGAGTAAAGAGTCTGTAAACGGGAAGGATCAGGCCCTTGTGTGACAAAGGAGTTTCATTGTGGCACACTTGAATTAGCCAGTGAGAGAAACTGATTCAAGAGAACTGTGCGTAAGGGAAACTGAGTCACTCAAACCCGGTAAAGTGGGGGTGCGGACTCCCAAACCCATGACAGTGGCACCCCAATGAGTAGGAGTAAATGCTCAGCTTGTGGACCAATGTGTAGACAGTAGAGGAGCATTCCCAGGTGACTGGACTCCTTCTGAGGGGAGTAAAATCCAAAAAAACCTGCAGAGCCAGAAAGCCCAGGAGTTGGCAGCTCTGAGAGTAGAATAAGCAGATTCTTGAACAGAGTATGTTAAGTTTGTTATTTTAATCTTAATTTCGGGCCAGGGAAAGTGTCAAAATTGGGCTACCAAAGCACTTTCATCACCTGAGAAAGTCAGAGCTGAGAAGGGAAGCTCGGAAGCAAGGTGTCGAACCAGAAGGAAAAAATAAGCAGCAGCTGAAACAGCTGATACATGAGTTTGAAATGAGTACGAATGGAACAGATGGGGATGGGGCGGTGGCAGCAAATCCCCCCCCACCAGGTTCCCCTCCACCCAACCCGCAACCACCAGATGCAGATGGAAATGCACTGCCAAACGGGGCCCCAAACCCCCCCTCCAAATGACCAGCAGCCAGGGGGACAAGGCTCAAGCCCTGAACTCGAGATGGCCAGAATGAGGATGGAACATGAGCTCAAAATGGAAAAACTAAAACAGGACGAGAGGGAGAGAGAACGGAACAGACAGCACTAGATTGAACTCCTGAAGGCACAGGTAGCCCTAGGAATGACCCCTCAACTCCCTCCACTAGGCAATATGTGAAACAACGCAGAAGGCAGAATTCAGGACTATGCCCCATTGATCCCACAATGAGAGGGAAATCAAGGCATAGAAGACTACTTCACAACCGTACATCATGTTTTTCTGCAAGAACAGATCCCGAAGGGACTGTGGCTCAAATTAGTGTTACCTAAACTCCCAGTGAAGGCAAAACAAGTTTTCAACACAAAGATGGAGGAATCTCCAGGACTGACTTTTGATGATTTGAAACAGGCAGTTCTTGAAGCATACAGAATCACTCCAGAAACTTTTTGCCAGAAATTACGCAGCTTCAAGAAGGCAGAGGGTACGTCTTATTCAGATGTTTCTAATATCTTGAAACAATATGGTGTCAAGTGGCTAGATCCAGGTGGGAATACCACTAAGGAACAAATTATTAACTCTGTATTGCTTGAACAGTTCTATACTGTGTGCAGCCCAAATTTAAAAGCATACCTGCTGAATAAGGAGATCACAAATCTCAAAGAGGCAGGGGGAAGGGCTGATGCATTCACAGAAAATGCTATCTTAGCTTATGGTGAAAGAAAGCCAAATAATGGGGAAAAGAAACCACATAATGGGGAAAAATCCAAACAAGGGTTTCACCATAAGCAAACTGAGTACAATCCACATTCTGAACAAATTAACTTAACCCAGAACAAACCAAACGAGAATGGGGGTGGAGGGAGACAGGGATCACCCAGACTCCAAAGAGCACACACCTTCCAATCCCCTACTAACGATCCAAGACAATGTTATAATTGTAAACAAACAGGGCATATGGTAAGAGAATGCCCCCCAAAAAGAGAGTTTCATAGCCCTAACAGAGAGGCTGAGGAGATTATTGGGACTGTTAGTGCAAATTTTGTGTCTGTACTTCAACCAGTCCCCAGAAGGGTTAATGATTGCTATACCATTCCTAACCCACCCGATCAGTTATTAAGCAAACCTGCTAAAGTTAACGGAATAAACTGTGTAGGAAGACTTGATAACGGGGCACAAATGGTAATGGTGTGGGAAAATTTGATCCCAAAACATAAAATAAACACTCATAGAAAGGTTGTGGTCTCACTGGCAACGGGGATCACAGATATTTTGCCCACTGCCACTGTAGAATTAGAATGGCAAGGTGCAAAAGGACCAATCCAGGTGGCTGTACTCCCGAGAAAGGCACAAAATGAAATGCTAGTGGGGAATGATATAAACACATGGATGCAGAAGAGCAACCCGGTAAGGGAGGGGGAGGGACAACAAGACTCTGTTGCACCTCTACCCCTAAACCATGGGGAGACACAGAACAACCCTAGTGGAGGGGAAGGGTTACAGGAAGGCTTTACAGGTCCTGTACCCCACCTGGAAAACTCCACTCAGGGGCAGCAAAACCCCAAACAGGAGTCCCCAAACCAGCCAGAAGGCAGGGGAGGACAAGACTCGGGGAGTGAACTGCAAATCTCTGTCTCACATGGGGAACTGCAGGAAGTGAAGCAAATGGGTCAAACTGATTCTGAAGCCCAGGACCTGGCAACCCACCTTACACAGGAGGGACCCAATCCTGCAGAATCAAACAGAGTAACCACCGCAGGGGGAGAGTCAGAGGCTGAAAATGCTCCTACTCAACCTAGGGGGTTGCACAAGGACCCGGAGGTTTGTTGTCCTACCTTAAGAGAAGGTGGGAAGCGGCTAACTGAACCCAAGGGGTTACAGGCAAGCCGGGAGGTGGAGGATTCTACCTCAGGAGGAGGCGGGAAGGTACAGGAAACTTTTCCTGGGATGGAGGGGGGAACGAGGGATATCTCTTCCCCAGGGATAGAAATGAACTGTGCACCTCTGTCTTACCTACGAAGGAGCAGAGAAAAACCGCTGATGCAGAAACTGTAGGTGAGGAAACGGTTTACAGAGTCCACACTCAAAGCGCTGCACTCAACAACCTAAGTCCTCCGGAGTTTGGTGTGGGAATGTCTGAAGGGATACTTGCAGGTTCTCATACCCCGGTCACAAAGTCAGACTCCCCAAAAGGAGAAAGACATGGTTATACAGACCCAGGGGATCCTGGGGGTGCACACAGAGGTTGGGGGAAGGGCACAGGAAAACCTGCTCACAATAGCCCCTCCACAGACACAGTCTCTGCCTGGGCTATTGGCTGGAATGCAAAGTCATCAAGGCACAGCATCACAGCCAAAGGGAAAATAAGAATGCCACATGGTGCGGGTTGGGAGATCTCCCAAGAAAGAGGACTTCTGCTGGGACCCTTGCCCATCCCGCTGTGTCTGCTAGATACTTTGTTGCCCCATTTCCTTTTTCTACGCTGGTAGCGAGGGAGACACGCTGAGCCCTGGGACAGAGGGGTGAGACGCTCGCCGACATTCCCTGGAGTGGAGAGGCTACAGCTGTGTCCAAGGGAGGCCCCGCCCCCTGAGAGCTCAAAAGGCGGCGCTCCGCCTGCATTCATGGTGCGGGTTGGGAGATCTCCCAAGAGAGAGGACTTCTGCTGGGACCCTTGCCCATCCCGCTGTGTCTGCTAGATACTTTGTTGCCCCATTTCCTTTTTCTATGCTGGTGGTGAGGGAGACACACTGAGCCCTGGGACAGAGGGGTGAGATGCTCGCCGACATTTCCCGGAGTGGAGAGGCTACAGCTGTGTCCAGGGGAGGCCCTGCCCCCTGAGAGCTCAAAAGGCGGTGCTCCACCTGCGGCTTGCCATCAGGTGCTCGCCGGAGGGTGTCGCACCTAAGGGCTGTGTGTGCAAGGGCACGCCCTTGTGCGCGTGGCCTTAGGCGCCGGCGGGGCCAGGGGCCACCCGTCTTGGATCACTTAGCTCTCAGCATGTCTAGGAAGCGTGAGAGATCTACCCCTGTAGGGCTTAACGGACTTCCCTCACCCAAGCAGAAAAAGTTGGACTCTTTTTTTCCATCTACTACTAAAGAACTGGTGGAGTCCACTCCTGAGGCCAATTACAGCGCAGCTCCATCGAGACTCTGTCAGGGTGGAATACGCCGTTCAGGGGACTGCGATAGTTTGGAGGTCCCCCTTGTTCCTAACTGCTTTGTCGGCTTTGAAGAGAAGAATGCTCCAAGTATGCCCCCCTTGGATGATTCTGTTTCGACCAATACTCTTTTGTATAAATTATTGGGGAATCAATGTATTTTAATTGTTGACTTGGTTAAGAGATTACACCAGCAGCTGGAAGGTATAAGGTCATGCTTGGTGGAGCAGGGGAAGAACCTACAGTTGTTGGTAGACCATGTATCTTGTGTTACTAGGGATATTGTATCTAGGTGTGATTTCTTATATGCGGGCTGCCAGGACAAAGTAGGGCAGGATAAGGGGGATGGGGCCCCCCATATTAGATATACGCCCCCGGAGAGGGTTGGGGGATTTAATGGCAATTTCCCACCCTTATCTTTAGTCCCAAATAGATTTGCACTTCCGTTGACAGTGTATCCCCTACCCAATGGGTTCCGCCCCAGATGGTATTCCAAATTGGGTATTTGTCACCATTTTTCGGCCATCTTAGCCTTTGATTTTCCTTACTATCAAATACGGGCATTCCAGAGCCTCCCCCCTAGAGGTAATAGTCACAGGTTGGTAGTTTTTCTTCGCTCAAGTCAGATGGCCTCATATTTATTATCTAGAGCTGAATTATTTGCTTCCTGGGGGGTTAGGTTGGGGGAAGTCTTGAACAACTCAACTATATATCCCTTAATTTCAAAGGGGGGGATTTGAGCTGGCCCAGACAAGTCGGTTAAGGTGGTCACACCAGATGACAGATCCAATGCAGATGATAGACCTCTGGTAGTACCAACTAACAGTTCAGTAAGGGACCCAATAAATGTTAGGTTAACCCAGCTGGCTATGCCCCAGGCATCCATGGTTGAGAGCTGTGTGGATTTCCAAGGGGCTCATTCCTCTTTACCCTCCCCCCCAGTTATAGAGGCTATGGATCTGGCTACCTCCATTTTCTCTGACTTAGCTAATAGGGGAAATTTGGGTGCGATGGGCTACCCACAGGATCCAGTGAAGGCCGACTAGGAAGTTCCCTTTTTTTTCTCTAAGAGGGTAGAACTGGTGGAAGTGGATCCTGTAACCAATAAGGAAGGACCCTGTAGCAGAGATTTGGACTCAGAGGGAGGGGCCAGTAAAGAGGGTTCTTCATTCGCCTGACCTAATCAGGCCCAGAAGGCCATTAAATTCTGCTCTTGGAATGTGGCAGGGTGGGATAGGATTAGGGGACAGCCAGAGATATTAGTGTTCCTTAGCACCTGTCATTTCATAGCTTTACAGGAGACATGGGTTAGGGGGCAGCTTTCTTTGGAAGCTTTCGATAGCTATCTGTTGCCAGCGGTGAGGCATTGTAATAGGGAACGATCAAGTGGTGGTTTGGCCTGACTCATTGCAAAATCTGTGCAGTACCAGGCCCTTGAAATTATTTTTAAGCCACCCTCTTTGTTGTTATTGGTCATTCTGTTAGGAGGGTGCAAATTTATTTTGGCTAATGTCTACATTCCCCCAACAAATGCAAAGTATTATAGTGCTTCTGTCTGGTCCCTTGTTGGGGGTGCCCTTAAAGAAGCCATAGATATTTACCCCTCTGCCAAGATAATTCTGGTGGGAGATTTCAATGCCCGCATTGGGGCAAAGGATGATATATATTTTCCAGATGGTGGGTTCTATGTAGTTGAGAGCGGGGCCGGCTGCAGGATGTCTAAGGATGAGGTAGTGAATTCAGCAGGACCCCTTTTGGTTAAATTATTGCTTGAGGCTGCCCTGTTTATTTTAAACAGTACAGGGCATGGGGATAGGTATGGGGAGTTTACCTATATAGGACCAGCTGGCTCCAGTGTTGGTTATTATATGGCCATCTCTTTGGATATAGCTCCTTTGATCAAATCTTTCCAAGTAGATAGTTGCCAAGGGAGTGACCATTTGCCTTTGACTTTGGAATTAGCCTGTTTGGGATAGACCCTTTCCTCTGCTAAGCATGAGGTCCAGGAGCTTACAAATGCCATCTATCATAGGGCTGTGAGGGCGGAGTATATTCCGCTGGATGAGGTCTTAGCCATTTATGCATCCTTTCAGGGGAACTAGAACATGGGGTCTGGGCATCCCGTTCAGGAGTCCTTTTTATCTTTGACACAGGAGCTTAGTACCTTTATAGCTGCTAAGAGCAGGGGCAGCTCTAGGCGGCGGCTGGGTAGTCACCGCTCTAAACCATGGTATGATCAGGAGTGTCTGGATCTTAGACGGCAGCTTCTCATGTTCTATCAAGATTATAGGCGAATGAACGCGAAAGTGGTTCCGCCCCAGTATTTTGCAGCCAAGAAACTGTATAAAGAGGCTATTAAACAAAAGAAACTTCTGTATTGGGAAAGCTTTTGGGATAAACTAGTCTGTGCGGCTGATAGCCAGGACAGTAAAAAATTCTGGGGTCTGGTTAATGGGGTGGGGAGGGTGAAGGCTGCCCCTGCCTTGACAGCTGTTGCAGATGCAGACTGGGTTGCCCATTTCCGCTCCCTTTATGTGGCTGTAAAGAGGAGGGGTGATAAATCCGCCCCGGCCCCAGACGCCGCTTCGGCCCCTTTGTGGCCTCCCATTGCTGCAGAGGAAGTAGCAGTCATCATTGGTTCATTTAAAAATGGCAAGGCCGCAGGGCCAGATTTGATTCCAATAGAACTGCTTAAGGGGGCCGTGGATTGGTGGGCTCCTAGACTGGTGCAGCTATTTTCAGTCATAAACGCTACGGGGTGGGTTCCCCCGGTTTGGGCTAGGGCCATAGTGATACCCATCTTTAAAAAGGGGGACCAGGGTAACCCTTCAAATTACAGGCCGATTAGTTTATTATGTACTATTACCAAGGTCTATGCTAAATGGTTGCTTGGGAGGTTAAATGCTTGGATGGAGAAAGAAAAGGTCCTTTGGCCCGAGCAGGCGGGGTTCCAGAGGGGACGTTCCACTCTGGAGCACTGTCTGGTTTTGCACCACCTTATTGAGAAATATCTGAACAAAAATGGGAAACTTTATGCTGCCTTTCTCGATCTTCGTGCAGCTTTTGATCTAGTAAATAGGGAACTTCGTTGGGAGAGGCTGGAGGTACTTGGGATAGAGCCAAGATTACTTTTCTTGTTGCGCCACCTACATGGGGATAGCTCTCTGGCGGTCAAAGTGAACTCAGAGGGCCGTCTGATAGAGGACATCCCGGTCTGTGCGGGAGTTAGCAGGGCTGCGTCCTGGCACCTGTCCTCTTTAATTTATTTATAAATAGCGTGGTGCCCAGGTTGGCCGTCCCTACTTACTTTCCGCCTAAATTAGCGGAGCACCCTGTTGGGTGTCTGCTATATGCAGACGACATTGTAGTACTCTCTCAGACAAAAGTGGGATTGAGGAGGCAGCTACAGTGCTTTGCTGACTTTTGTAGTCAGAATGAATTGGCCATAAATCCCAGAAAATCCCAAATAGTGTTTTTTTCAAGATCAAGTAAGGGGCCATTAGACTAGAGGTTGGCCAAGAGAGGTGGTCCACGACAGCGTGGGCTGCTGTGATGAAATTCTGGTCCAAATTAACTAAGTCCTCTGGTCATGGATTGATCCAATACTGGAAAGTTGATGGGTTTAAGAGCTCATGGAAGAAGGGTGTGGAATTATTTTTGCTCAAGTTAGGATTCCATCCAGATTATTGGGCAGGCGAGGACATGGCGCACATGGGGAAGAAAGTGCTGACCAGGCTGAGGGATAGGGACTACCAGGAGGAATGTGCGGCCATTAGGAGTTCTTTACATCTTCGTGACCTGCTCCTGTTTCTCCCTCCCCAATCAGGTATGGCGGCATATCTATCATCTGGCATCTCGGCTAGAGGTAAATACCTCTTCATGTGTGCCAGGTTTAATGCCTTGCCCACAGCCCTCTTGGAAGGGCGTTTCCATGCAATAGAGTTTTCACAGAGGCTCTGCCCTTTTGATGCCCAAGTAGTAGAAACATCGCAGCATCTTCTCTTGGGCTGTCATCTATATGATGAGATCAGAGCTTCTTTTTTGGCACCTTTTCTGCAGAAGTTTCCAGGCAGGACTGAACATCATTTACTCTGTTTAGCATTAGCTGATGTGGATCCCAGTCTCACTAGGGCGGTGGCGCTTTTTCTTGTGGCTGCGTTCGACCAACGTGCACTCTTTCTGAAATTTCAATTCTTCCCGTGATGGGGCAAATGGGGTATTAGGTAGTATGCTTTTTTCCCTCTGTTGTAAGATTATTTTTCTGGGCCTGGGGGGTTATGCCTTTTGTGCCTGACTTGGGTTTTTGTTTTAATGTTTTGTACTTGGTTGATTAATTGTGATTTTTGTATTATCTGTTTTTGGCCTCGGCCGTAATAAAGTAAAGTAAAGTAAAAGATCAAGTAAGGTGAGGAAATGACGTATAGGTGAGCATGACATAGCTCAGGTTAAATCCTTCCGCTATTTGGGTCTCCTCTTTCAATCAACGGGAGTTTGGTATAACCATCTGGAAAGTGCTCTGACATCAGCACGAGGATCCATTTTTGCACTGTTAAGATTATTCAGGAGGACGGGGAGGAGAGCTGTGGCCCCAGCAATAAAGGTGGTGAATGCTAAGACCCGGATGCAGGTGCTGTACGGGGCAGAGGTATGGCTCCCACTTCTTCCCTTGAGAGCGCAGAGATTGTATAGCCTCCAGGCTCTCTTTCTCCAATCACTTCTGAAGGTTCCCCATGGTACCCCATATGCAGCCATTAGGCTGGAGGTGGGACAAGATAGGTGGTCCACGATTGCGTGGGCCACTGTGTTAAAATTCTGGACCAAATTATCTAAGTCCCATGATCATGGGCTGATCCAATACTGGAAATCTGACCCGTATAAGAGCTTGTGGCAGAAGAGCGTGGAACTCTTCCTGGCAAAATTAGGGTTTCATCCAGATTATTGGGTAGCTAGGGACCTGGTTTATATAAGGGAGGAAATTTTGACAAGATTAAGGGATAGGGATTATCAGGAGGAATGTGCAGCTATTAGAAGCTCAGCGCACTTACGCGATTTCCTCCTATTCAATTCAATTCAATTCAAATTTAATTTATACCCCGCCTCTCTCCCATAGGACTCGAGGCAGCTTACAAAATATACAAATATATGTGTCATGGGCTATCCACGCAGGGACCCCAAAAACAACTGTCACATCAACTAACATAATATACAATTTACGCAATAAGGAAAAAGAGCAAAAACAATATCCCTCCACGATCACATTCTCTTACACTTAGCCTATATCCCATTCTATAACCTCCCTTACAGAAACAGGGAAGGTCCCACCAACAACCAACTCCTCCCCTGCTGCCACCAGGGAAGACCTGACCACCTCCACCCCCCTCTCACCAGGGGGAGGTGGCCCCACCAACCCTACATCGGCAATACTAAATAACTCCCCCTCTTCCTCATCTCCCATCACTTCCCCGAAGCCTACCCATGGCACACCCCCAATACACAACTCCCCCCTATCTTCTGTCAACAACATCCTGCACCCCCTCCCTAATTCTCATACCCTCATTCCCACCAATATTTGCCTCCTGCCGCTGTTCCCTCCCATCCCAACAAACCCTTAAACATATTTCCCCCCCAACCTCATCTCCCAACTCCTCATCCCAGCAGAAATTTCTCCCCTCCTCCCCTCCAGGCCCCGAAGGGCCCCAAAGGGCCGCACCCTTTGGCCGCGGCCCTTCGGCTCACGACTGCCGGCTAGCGGCCTGCGGAACAGTTGCCGGTGCGCTCCTTAAGTGCCCCCAGGCACTTCCTGTGACCAGCGCAGGAGGGGCGGGGCAGGGTGGGGGTTCCAAAGGTCCAAATCCCCCTCACCTGTTCCCCTTTTCTCCCCAGATGACTGCATGGGCCCCTCAGCGACAGGAGCGTCAGGAGGGATGGTAAAAGCAGCTGAAGCAACAGCAGGGAAACAAGCCCCTGATGGTAAGTCCAAATGCTGCTGCCGGTGTGTTCCTTAAGTGCCCCCAGGCTATTCCCTCCTCCCCGGCAAGCTATGGCCCCTTACCTAGTTTCAGTTATCCCATTGAGGGGTAAATATCTTTTCATGTGTGCCAGGTTCAACGCCCTTCCTACGGCTCTTTTGGAGGGGCTTATTAGGGCAGTTGAATTCTCTGAGAGGCTTTGCCCCTTCGATGCCCTCTCAGTAGAGACATCACAACATCTCCTCTGGAGTTGCCATTTATATTATTGGTGCCGTATGGCCCTCTTGGCCCCTTTCTTGCAGAAGTACCCAGGCAGGACTGAACATCATTTGTTATGCCTGGCTTTGGTTGATGTAGAACCCTATTTAACTAAGGTGGTGGCATCTTTTCTTGTGGCTGCATTTAGGCAGCGTGCATGTTTTTTACAATTTCAAGTCCCTGCCTTTTAAGGCTATTTGTGTTTTATGTACTCTGTATTTCGTGTTGTTGGATTAATTAATTATTCACCTTTTGACTGTGTAAATTTGGGTTAAGGATATACTAGCTTAGATTGGTTGCATGGGTATTTTGGACCCCATGAGCTTTCGTTGACTGACCTTGGTGTTATGTATTTTGGCTACGGCCGCAAATAAATAAATAAATAAATAAATAAATAAATAAATAAAATAAGAATGCCACATGGCAACACTGGGAATTACAACATTAATCCTGGTGAAAAGTGTTTGGAAATGCAGATTTACACAGACGACAGAGGTAGGGTGCTCAGTAGTGTAAAAATTACTCCACACTTCCTCTTGTGTATCCTACTAATACTTCTGATGGGAACAGACATATAGCCAGTAAGAAACAGGCTGCCAGATAGTCTGCAAAGATGGCCAAACTTTGTGACTGGGGAACAAAGGTTGTTAACAGGGCATTCCAACCCATTTGTGTCAGTCTTAGGCAAACACTTACTTAGGTACCTTGCAGGGTACCATTCACAGGATTACTCCACTACAGCATGGTGGAAAATACATGAACACGATAGTCCAGCACACCTGGGAAGGTTGGGAAAACCAATGGTCTAACTTTAATGCAACCACATGGAAAGGTATGGAGGGTGCAGACCCCTACACACACCGGAAGGACACACCAGACGCCAGCCTCAGCATGTTACAAGATGCTGACGTGTCTCTTAATGATGCTATCTTACGGGGGGGCTGTCACGGAGAAACATGGGGTCACACACGTGTAACACGGGACTACATGTTTGGTAAATGTGTGGGGCCAAGGGTTTCACATGGATGTAATGTTACTATACATGTACACTATGTAATGTCAAAGGTTCCACATGTTTGTAAGGTTGAAAATGAGAACTGTAGAACTCAAATTAGGCCTCTCACACGTCACCAGTCTACGGGAACTACAAGAGATAACAGAAAGTGTATTCAAAACATCTGGCTTGCTAGACAGCCTGTGGAGATGTTAATGAACTTCCATGTTTGCCTGGGTTGAGGACGTGCCCTGACCCATGATCCCCAAGGCGGGAAATCCGAGACAAAGGAGCCTAAATTCCTATTTAAATGGGAGGAAGATACAAAGAAAAAAGACACTTCTTGCAAAAGCCAGCTTGAGCATCTGCATACGAAAGGCAGCAGCTGGAAGCCATGAACTGAGAGGAAGAACTTTGCTTTCTAGCAACTCTAAGTCTGGAGACCCAGTCGCTTACATCAAGGACTGAGAAGAACTTATGGACCTTGCTAGGGGTAAGATGAATAACTTAGGAACTCAACCAGTATAAGTTAGGAATGCGTTATATTTACCTTTGATTTCTAATTACCACTCTGTTTAACTATCTTGTTTATGTAATCAATAAACTTACTTCTTATTTTATGAAGAAGTGGTCAGTGTCTAATATTGGAACACAAGTGAGCTACAAGAGCCCTCAAGCTCTTGCGAACCCAGAGAGTAAAGAGTCTGTAAACGGGAAGGATCGGGCCCTTGTGTGACAAAGGAGTTTCATTGTGGCACACTTGAAATAGCCAGTGAGAGAAACTGATTCAAGAGAACTGTGCGCAAGGGAAACTGAGTCAAACCTGGTAAAGTGGGGGTGCGGACCCCCAAACCCATGACAGTCAGGTCCCCTTAAAATATTCTGGTTCCCTCTCATCTGTAATAGGTAAATCGCAAGCCTATAATGACAGGCCCCTTCAACATTGCAGCAGGCTATAGACCTGAATATATTAAAAATGTTGAGAAAATTAACATTTTTACAAAATGACACTGTCCATATTGGTCTGTCTAATCCATATGGACAATGCATGAGAAGTGTCATATGACATATGGATGAGTGGCAACCCTGCATTTGAGAAACCTGAGTCTACCTAGAGTATTGCCGAAACAAGTACCCCTTGCAGTTGTTACCACCAAGAGAAAATTTCAGGAATAATCCCAGAGTAAAAACAGTTTATGAGGACAAAGGTCACACAAAGCTCTGTACAAAATACATATGTTAAACCTTTCTCAAAAGGTGTCACTAGAATTTTCCTGAAGCCCCTCCTTAACCCAGCCCCCAATTCTTTCTGCCCCAGAGACATTCCGGGCTTCTCTTATCCTGATTAGAACTAACAAGATCTACCTAGACAAAGTAAGCACTGATGACCAATGCATCTTTAAATTAGACTGTCTCAGGTAGTCCTTCTATAGCCTACAAGTTGAATCCTTTATCACTCCTTTTAGTGAAGGCCTGCATATCTTTTCTGTAGCTACACATATGCATCATGTCTCCTAGTAGGATTCTTGTTACCAAAAATGTGTTAAGCAGCCCATGTTTGTTTGTTCAATTTTTATCCTGCCCTTCCTTTGAAGGCTCACGGCAGTGTACAGAAATATATAAAATACATAAATATAAGATACAAAGTAGTGTAGAGATAGCTTTTATTAGACCAACTTAGGTTGATGGAGGTTTGCAGGCTTTCGGACCTCACAGGACCCTTCAGCAGGCAAGTCAGAAATCCAAGCACTCTCAGGGACAGCTTGGAGTTCTGACTTGCCTGATGAAGGATCCTGTGAGGGCCGAAAGCTTGCAAACCTCCACCAACCTAAGTTGGTCTAATAAAAGATATCTCTACACTACTTTGTCTCTATGACCTATTTTTGGGACCAACACGGCAAACACACTCTCTCTGTGACATAAATATAAAGCATATAAAACATATATAAAAACACATAAAAGCAATTCAAAGAAACCCTAAACCCTACCACAAATCCTCTCCCTAACTCCTCTATCCTGTGATGGGGAGGTCCCTGTGGCGTTCTTTGTGCCACCCTTCCCACAATGGCACTGCTTCACTCACCTGGAGGAGCAGACACAGGACAACTGGCTCAGGACAGTCAGAGCACAAGTAATGAGCTGGCTACCACAGTGATGTCATCAGTCGAGTTGACGTCTGGCCAGGACGCACATGGAGGAGTTGTCTAGGGGGGGCAATCCAACCACTAAAAGAAGGATCTCTTGGCAGAAGACAGCAGCTGACCCAAGCAGAGAAGGGAGCCTGAGCAGCTGGAGACCAAAGGAGCCCCAGGGGAATGACATAGCTACCCCAGAACAGGACTAGGGCAACAAACAGTGAGTGGGAGCCCATGCCACAATGGGAATCTCTCAGTGTAGTGGTACTAAGGACTTTGAAGAGATAAGGATTAGGAATAGGTAAGGGGCCTGGGGTACTGAGGGCGGACAGGCTGATGAAGGGACTGGGGATACCCTATTCCCCAAGCCCCACCTGAGAGCAAGGGTATTCCCCTCTGGTTCTGTCCCACAGAAAAAGGGGCCGTGACATATATAGGACAGCGATTCATCCCACCCAACCCTATCCCAGCCCGCCAAATGCCTGGCCAAACAAAAAGGTGTTACACCTCTTCCAAAAGGTAAGCAGGTTCAGGCTTAGGCGGATTTCCAAGGGGAGAGAGTTCCATAAGGGTGGAGCAGCCACCAAGAACGCCTCTCTGCATGTCCTCGTACAAACTTACAAGACAGTTAGTACTCACAAGAGAGTGCCATCGACCGACTCGGAGGCTGTGATGGAACATACAGGAAGAGGCAGTTTTCAGATACCTGGGGCCCAAGCTTATTTATTTATTTATTTATTTATTTATTTTATAAATTTATACCCACCCACCCCCCGCTCCCTCCTACCTCAGGCAGCTCAGAGTGACTTACATCATATAAAATATATTAAAATACAAACAATAACAATATAAATGAATAAAAAAGCAATTTAAATAGTAAAAATACAAATACAAGTGGTGTGAGTAAAAACATAATAGACCCTCCCAACCCACCCTAACCCTTCCCTCCACCAAATGCCTGGTGGAATAGCCAATTAGCCAGGTCTTACACTGGCAGAGTTAAGGCTTTATAAGCCAAAACCAGCACCCTGAATAATGCCCAGAGAGCTATTGGCTACCAGTGCAGACTCCAGAGCACCGGTATAATGTGCTTTCGGGGACCCACCCCTGACAGAAGGCGGGCCACCGCGTTCTGCACCAGCTGCAGCTATTGAAGATGCCATTGCCATTCTCTCAAAGACTGTCACCTGAGAGAAGAGACACTAGGATGCAACCTAGCAGAGTGAAAAGTCCAGTCATTTCAGTGTTAATATGATTACACTCTGAGGAGATTATGATATACTATTCCTTATCTGGAAGTTTGGGAGCACTGTATGGTCTCTCCAACCTAGCATGAACTAAAATTAAATCCCAGGGAAAACATTCTTGGAGGTTGTTTATTGAAACCTGGCATTTAAAATAGCACAAAATGAATTACATCCTTAAATTCTCTAGCTGCTAATTATTTGCTCAAGACAAGGGCTCTACTGCAGTGGTTCTCAACCTGTGCTCCACAGACCACACAAGGCTTGAAGGAGTTCCCACATGAAACATTTAGGGGCTGAGAGGCTTGAACAAAAAAGTGTTTGAGAAGTTTGTGCGAGCAGGGTGGCAAAGTTGGTGAGGAAGCAGAGAGAGCCTGAAGTGTTTGTAGTGGAAGAAGGTAGGGGTGGGGTATAGGAAAGGGGATTTAATGGAACAATTAAAAAGGGACTTTTTAGGGGAAACAGCGGGATACCATGTAGGAGCAGTGAGGTAGTGAAGGGTTTGTAAGCAGAGATAGAGATCTTTAAGGTGCAAACAGGGAGTGTTGTAGGAAGGAGCAGACAGCCTGACAAATTTGTCAGTCAAGGGAAGATCATGTGGGAGAAGGAAATTGTTGAGGGTCTTGTAGGGGGAAAGCAGGGAATGAATGCAGGGCTTGGATAGAGGATGTCATGTGGAAACAGGGATGTGCTAAGGACCATAGGGGTGGGAAGGGCAATAGGGAAGTTGGAAGTGTGTGAGGAATTAGTAGGAGGGAGCAGAAGGATATGAGGAAGTAGGGGAGAGCTGAGGGTGAGGGGTTTGTAAGGAGCAGCAGGGGATATCATGTGGGAGCAGGGAATGGATGAGAAGGTTGTAGGGGGGATCATGTGGGAGGAGAGAGCAGGTAAGGGAGGATCTGTTGACTTAAGGAAAGAGTGAGTTCACTAAGGCCGTTTTTAGACGTGCACTGGGATTAGGTGCGGGAGCAGCGAAACAGCTGCGGCGCTGTTTTACACAAACCGAAAGCAGAAGTTGTGCACATGATTGGCAGCAGCGCATTCTTTTCCGGCCGCGTATGTCCCCCCAGAGAAATCAGGCCGGTTCAATCGCGGTCGGCAAAGAATGCGCCGCCGCCGATCACGCGCACAACTTCTGCTTCCGGTTCGTGTAAAACAGCGCCACGGCTGTTTCGCCGCTCCCGCGCCTGATCCCCGCTGCACATCTAAAAACGCCCTAAGCCTCCAACTCCACAGAAAGTTGCCGAGGCACCTGCACCACCCCTCAGCCTGGCTAGGAGGAGGGTGCAGGGCAGGGGAACAGGCTACTGTGCAACCTGGGCCCAGTCGGAGCCAAGCACTCCCATCTCCACCCCACCCTGTGCCCAGGCTGTTCCGTGCCCGGGGGGAGGGGGGGCTTCCTCACCTTCTTCCCACAGCAAGACTTGAACCCAAGTACCCTCAGGACCCCCTCCCTAAAATTAAATTTAGATTTTTCTGGCTGCACCCCCTCCCCAGACTTCCGAGGGTGGGGTTGCAGAGTGTACAGAACAGCCTGTGGTGCACAATGGGCACTCACCACATCTGAGTGGCTCCTTGTGAGCGGCTCCCAGAGAGAGAGCACTAACTGACTGGCTCATTCCCAGCAGGAGAGGGGGAGTGAGGGAGAATGGAGAACCTGAATTGAACCCTCTCAAGTGCCAAGAAGCTGGCAGGGCTGGCTCAGGCCAGCTCCAGGGTTGGGGGGGGGGGTCCCTTCAGGAACCCAAAATCTAGGGGGAAACCCTCTGGATTTTGGGTTCCCTCAAAAGGGGCATTTTTGTTGAAATCCAAGTTTATTGGAACCTGAATTGCACACCCCAATCATCTCTAGTCACCTTGTTTTGCTTGAATATATAGCAAAAGCCACCTCTTTAATTTATAGCGTCCTTGCACAAAAGTCCCTTGTTTTTTACTCTGTGCAATTTTCTTCCAAAAAAGAAATCTTTTAGACTGATCACAGAAACCTCATAAGCTTTCCTTGCTGTTTCACTCAGCCAGCAAATTAGTCCACTGATTCTCCCGGCTCATGAAGCAATAGAAGCTTCCCATCTTTCCCCCCATTCAGGCCTTCTCTCTCAATTTCACTGTAATAGGATGTTGAAGTTTGGAACTCAGCAGGAACACAAAAACATTAACTGCAAAACATGCCATTCCTGATATGTTCTCATCCATCAATGGGATATCAGGACATGGTTTATGATCAAAGAGTAAATACTTAGGAATAAAAGGTGCTACAGGCAAATAATCAGTGTGATTTCATTTGGTTTTTAAAATCAGTGGTAATTTACTCCCACGAGGGTCATTATTAAGGATTGGTACAAAACAAAAAGCTAAATATCCCACCTCAGTAGCTGATTTGCAGTTTTATCCCGTCAGCCCAACCATACACATTCTACCTGAGTACAGAGTGAAAGCAGAGCATTGCAACCCCCTGCTTGGCTAATACAATGCATTGGTGATCAATTCTGAAATGAGCTTTGGCACTTCAGTGATGCAACGAAAGGATCTAATTTTACTTTATATCAATAAAAAAGTGTTTTATTTCAATACGGATAAGTCTTAAGAGTGCCTTGAATAGCATTAAATGGCAAGTCAGATATCCTTGGGTTAATTCCCAGTAGTGTAAGGGTCCATTTATGTACGGCATCTCCCATCTCTGAATGTACTGCGGAATAATCCAATGCAAGATCTACCCCCAACTCTGAGAATGTAGGAGATAGGGAGGGGGTTTGGCAGGCTCCTGAAAGACCCCATATTTAGTAGGTGCAAATTTGGCATAAAGTACACCATTTTGGCATCATTTTGTATCTATTGAATGTAGGGATGGAGAACATGAGCTCCCTGTCTCTTCCTAAGAAGAACCATTGCTTCCCAACTTGTGGACAATTTATATCTCCACAATTTAAAATGAAAAAAACATTGCATTAATGTAAACCTCTGTTATTGTCATTGATTGGGGGGGGGGGGGCATGTGTGTGGGGGCCTCTGGCTGAGGGGAGACTGTTTTGTACAAGCAACACTGACAGCAGGAAGGAGAGATGCCAGTGTGATCTTTTCCAGTTATAAAGCATTATGGTTCTTTGGCTGAGCAGAGCTCATGCCAGTGTTATTTTCTAGGGACTTTGCCACTCCTCAACCAGAAGACAGTGAAGTCCCGGAACTTATAGTTAGCTCACACCTCTAGTTAGCTCTATGACATTATGATGCTCTGCAGGAGTGGGGGCCACTCCAGAAAAGGGGTGAAACAGCCTCCTCAACCCAGCCATTTCCCCTACTGTCCCCTGAAGCCCAGATTTCTCTGGGTTATTTGGGTAGCCCTGGACAACCCAGAGAATCAGGTCTTCACCCAGAGCCTGAAGATTACGCACAAAAACCCAAACAGTCCGTGTCAAAGCTGGAGGCAGTGGCATAACTACCATAGGAACAGGAGGGACCTAGGGCCCAAGGTGGGGGAGGGACACAAATGATTTCTCTTGTCCCTATAGCATAGGAGCTATGCCCCTGCCACAAACAATCCCCACTGTCCTGTTGTGGTATGTGGAGACTGAGCGGAGAACTGGAGAAGCACCAGAAGCAGAAGCACTGCCCTGCAGCACGTGGGACAGAGCAAGCGGCAGCAGTGGTGACACGACACAGGCACCACTGCATTGGACTCAGCGCAGAAAGTGGAGCTGCAGAGGAGTCGGGAGAGGCGCCACAGTGGTGTCAGAAGTGGTCAGAGTAGAGGCAGGAGGCAGGCAGTTCAACTTAGGGTTCAGCACAGCAAGCAGAGCTGCAGAGGAGTCAGGAGAGGTGCTGCAGTGGTGTCAGAAGTGGTCAGAGTAGAAGCACGAGGCAGGCAGCTCAACTTGGGGTTCAGCACAGCAAGCAGAGCTGCAGAGGAGTCAGGAGAGGCGCTGCAGTGGTGTTGTTGGAGGTGGTCAGAGTGAAGGGGAGAGCGGTGGCAGCCAGCGATCTGAAGGAGTTTGAGAGTCTGCAGCGGGGGTGATCGGGCAGTGGAGGTGCCCTGCCCTATACCCTCTGCAGCCTCTCAAACTCCTCCAGATCACCATCCACCACCGCTTTCCCCTTCACTCTGACCATCTCCAACACCATTGCAGTACCTCTCCTGACTCCTCTGCAGCTCTGCTTGCTGCACTGAGCCTGGAGCTGCACTGGCTGCCTTGTGCCACCATTGCCACTTGCTGGAAAGAGGAGTGTTCCCTGAGGTGGAGGGTGGGGATGTGTGAAGTTGGGGGGGGGGGCAGAAGTCTGGGTGGAGGCAGGGGATCTGGGGTGTGTGTCTGTGTGAGGCAAGGAGGCTGAGGAGATGATGGTGATGGGTGGGGAGTCAATTTCTTACACCCGGGTCCATTCTGATAACTATACCCCTGCCTGGAGGGATGGTAACACTACTCAAAATACTGAGCCTACAAGTGTAGTGGGGGTGAAGGTCATCTGATTTACCAGGAGATATGACAGCCTTCATTTTCTAGTTATTTCCCCTTCCTTTGTCCATCTCCCCACATTCTGGTCAGAAGTGCTTTGTCAGATTCAACTCGCTAACTATATACAACCTCACTGACTACCTCATCCGCTGTGTTGTGGTTTTATGTAGTATGGAATAAGGGGGTGTTTTATGGTTCAGAGCATAGGACTAGAACTTGGGATCTCCCTGTTCTGTGCTGTCTCTGCTGCAAAGCTGCTGTGTGATCTTTGGTAAGATGTGTAGAAGCACATTTTACAAAAGTGGCTTCTAGGGTGGCCAGATATGCAACTTTTATAGGACAGTCATGAGAAATACAGGTTGCAGGACTGCATTAGATTTAATGCAACCCTGCAACCTTTAATTCCCATGTGTCCTCTAAAATGTGCATATCTGCCCATCTTAGTGGCTGCTGCTCTTGGGTACCCAGTTGCAGGCAGTTTGTTTGATTTTCAGAGTTGCTCAGCTGACATCTGCTGTGAGAGGAAGCTATAAACCTCTGAAGTCTGGCCCACCGTGTTTTAAACTGTGCACACCAAAACTGAAGTATTCAGCATCAGTGGCCTGACTTGTTAAGGTAGGAATTCGTGTGCAGTTCTGCCATCAACTTCAATGGGTTCAGGATTGTAGCCATAGGCTGCTTTTAGATGTGTACAGGGACAGCGTCATTCTTATTGTTCTGTAAAGTGCCAGGTACACAGCTGGCGCTACACAAATGCTAATAATAAATACTACTAATAAATAATAATAATAATAATGTGTGCGACACACACGCACCATGAAATTACGCTGCATGTAAAAATCCTGCCAGCGGGGTTTAGACACATGTCACATGTTAAAGCTGGTCGCACGTTCTTTTAAAACTGCAAATTAAATACCTCAACATAACGGTATTTAATTCACAGTTTTAAAAGAACGCGCGACTGGCTTTAATGCACGAGACATTGTGTCTAAACCCCATCCACAGGATTTTTACATGTGGTGTGATTTCACGTCGCATGTCCGCCGCACACGTCTAAAAGTGGCCTCAGTCTCCGTGTGCCTTGGCTTGTTTCTACGTTTGTTGTGGAGGTGAGGTTTAAATTTAAACCATTAGTGAATCACAGGCTTTCTGGGTCTATGAGAATGCACACCTCAGAAATACCTATAAACAAAATAAATTATTATTTTGCAATTATTTGTAATTACTGAATTGCCTTTGCAACAGGGGCCCACTGGCTGTGGGTAAGCGTATACAGGATTGGTGCCAAAGAAGATTTGTACTCCAGGAGTGAATAGTTTATTTATACCCAAAGTCCCAGGCCAGGCACCAAGCCTCTGGCCAGTCTACAGTCCAAACAATAGAGCCTAGCCACACACACAGTCCCAGGCTAGTTATCTCCATGCACATATAGACTCTCGTCAGGCTCTCAAGGTCCAGACCACCTTCTCCCTTCCAGGCATCCAGGTCAGGCACCTTCCAGATCTCCAGACAGCCTCTTCAGTAAATACGCTCTCCACAGCAGTTAGGAGCAGACTGACCCATCTGCTTGGCTGGCCTTCCTTTTATCTTGAGAGCCATGCCCCTTGTGACCTCACTTCCTTTTCCTGTTTGGCAGCCATTTTATATGTTCCTTCTTGGCAGGCGCCATGTTGTGGCTCAGCCCTGCCACAGCCTTAAAAGACAGCTCTAGCAATATGTGCGCACCCTTTTAAACCTGGATTCCCTTTTAGCGCTGACAGATATCATCTCCCTGGCAAGGATCAATAACGAGGATTTAATCGCAACTTCCCAATGGTTTGTCAGTAACAAAGAATGCATGGTGGAAATTAGAAATTATTTTTAAATCCCCCTGATTCTTCCTGTGATTTTTTTCTGTTTCTGGTCCATTCCTGAAGACATTTACGGAACAAATGTCTGCTTTAGCTACAGCTAAATTCAGAAAAAAGTGATAAGAACATAAGTGCCATACTGCATCAGACCAGTCATCCATCATGTCCAGTATCCCCTGTCTCTGACATAGAAACCTTCTTTGGTTGCATTAAAGAAGAGCACGACATAATGGAGGGGTCCACTTCCTGCTATTCACCCCAGCCTTCAAAGGTCAGAGGTCTCAGTCATCCCCTGACCCACTTGACTAATAGACCTATCCTTTAAGAATTTATTCAATCCTTTTTTTAAAAGCAGTCATGCTTTTGGCTTTCAAAACAGCCTCTGCCAAGGAGACTTCCACAGGCTAATTGTGCATTGAGTGAGATCTCTGTTGTGTTTGGGGCTTGACATTTATTCTTCTTTTTAATGCATTTTAAGAGCTGATTTAACCTACAGAGTAGGCAGAGTCGTAGCTAGGCTGGAATGGGTCCTGGTGCAGACAATGGAATTTGGTCCCCCTCTCCCAATAATAAAGGGATGCAGCTGTGAGCATGGGCCCCCCAATCTCATAGGCACTGGGGAAGTCACACCACCTGACCCTGTTCTAGCTACAAGCCTTGGTAGCAAGCAATGTTTTTTAAATTATTTGTAAAGGGGAGGGACAAATCTTAGGCAAATAAACAATGGATCACAACCTTGAATCAGGTTTCTAGCGTGGCCACCAGCAGGAAGAGTTGTGATGTCTGTGCAATTCTGGCAAAAGGCTGTGAAACTCTGCTCTTTCCCTACCCCGGTTATTTCTTAAGGGGGTTGTGCCTTTGATTTCCTCCCTTGCCTGCCATCTACCCAACAAGATGCAACTACATTTGTCCAGTCCAGTATCCCTCCTCACTGGCAGAGCTCTACGTAGTCCAAGTTTTAGGGCTTGCTTTCAAATGCTTGAAAATCTCCATGTGGCTGCCCAGATGGGAACATTTGCCAGAGAGTGGCATTGAAGTGGCTGAAGGAGATGCAATTCCATACTGGGGTAAGCATAGCTATCCTTAAACCTACAGAACTAAAATCACAGGATAAAAACAAACTTCTCTCTCCTCTGAAATGTAAATGCTTTCATGCTGTGAATGAATTTAAATAGTTCGTAAGGAATATGAAGAAACTTGAATTTCTACCCTCTCCAAAAAAATAATAATATGCCATTGAATTTTTGAGGTTTTATTTATTTCTATAACCAGGCAAGTTTCTCATATGATTTTTTTCATAATACTCTGGTGGCATAATTTTATCTCTCCAGCTATGAAAGGTAAGCCACTTTAATGTGGAAGGTCAGCTTAGTGGTCATGAGCATCTCAGCATTCAAGATGAGTCAGCCAAGCTTCAAAAAACACAAGTGATTTTCTCTGTTAGAAGTAGCTTTGACATGCAGAAATTAAACATTGAGCAGCTAGTGTTTTGGGTCTCATCACTTGATTAACAAAGTCATTTGATATGCAGATGTGGATATTTCATTATTCATCTGATTCTGATTCTAAGTCTCTCTAAAGTTTAAAAGGAGCGGGGCACATTATTGCCTGTCTGCTCTAACCTTAATGAGTTTATTATTCTCATTCTGATGTGGGTTCCTTAAGTGCTTTCTCCCCCCCTCTCCGCCCCGCAATTCCTCTGATGAATTACTTGAAAGATCATGCTTTGCAGTGAGCAAATAAATGAGACTTTCCATACTGGCTTACTTTTTTATAATACCAGAAAAGGCAAAAATTAATCCTGCTTCCCTCTTAATTCTGCAATGGGTTTGGGGTGGGTGGGTCCTTTTTACATTTTGAATATATTGGCTAGCCTAAACCTCATTACTAGAAGTTTTCATTTTCAGATTCTGCATATTCATGTACCTGTAAATGAAAGTTTGTAATTGAGAAATCAAGCTAAATCCTGAAAACATTAAGAAGGTGTAGATATTCTGAATGAAAAGTCGGTGGCCTTGCTCAAACCTTTATCCATGCTACTAAACACTTTTTTGTGTATGTGGTTCCACTGAAGTAGGGTGGCCAGATATGCACATTTTAGAGGACACTTATGAGAAATACAGATTGCAGGGCTGCATTGGAGCCTTGCAGCTTGTATTTCCCATGTGTCCTCTAAAATTTCCATATCTGGCCACCCTAAATTTAAGTCAATGATCCAAATCTGAATTCACATATGCAAGGACTTATTTGCCTGGCTTCCTACTGAAAGAAGGCACGAGGCAGAATTTTTAATGTATGTGTAGTGTACTGATCACTCACTCACTGTATACTGATCACTCAGTATGTCTATGTCTTTAATAACTTTTAATCCTGCAGGCCAGCTACAGCCAAACTAGGTAAGGGGGAAGAGAGCCCCAAGATAACTAGGGCCCCAGCATTTTTAATTGGTGCTTCTATATGGCCCTTTTGTACCAAAAAATTCTGTGACTTGTATTGAGCATTTTTTTTCTCATTGAAAAAATGCACTAGGTTTCATTAGTCTAGGTGTATGAGTTACTTGTTTTACCCATTCGAGCACTCCAGACTCTAATCTGGGTCTGAGTCCCACATATCTGAAAGAACACCTATCCTACCATGTCCCTTTGCGGCACCTACAGCCCTTGCAAGTTTCATCTGTTACCCCTGTCCGTTGGGTGGTAGTGCGCCGGAGGACATTTGCGGTTGCTATCCCCATTTTGTAGAACTTCCTTCCCCGGGAGGTTCACCTGAACCTGGGCATCTTCTGAAGGCGATGCAAAACTTTTTTATTTGGAAGAGCATTTGGCAGGCAGGGATCAATAGGGTTGTTTTGGTTTCTGGGTAGGGTTGTGGGGGAGGATGGGAGCTTGAGGGGAGGGTGTTTTTATTATATGAATTTTAATGTTTTTAATTGTTTATGGATTGAAAGCTGCGCTTAGCCTTGTGGGAAGGGTGGCATAAAAATTTGAAGAAAAACAAATAATCAGAGAACCTTGGCTACCACCTTTTTCCTGCTGATACCAATGGGGAAAATACAGTGAGTATGGGTTCCTGCTCATAGCTAAGGAAACGTAAGCTCCAGGGATTTGTGTGTAAGTGCTTGTCAGTATAAAACTGAAGCAGTACTTTTTGTCCTTTTGCTGTCTGGAGTTGTAAGATGTGGAAGAGAAAAAGAACAAGATGACAGATTGTTATGACTGGGAAAATATCTCCTCGAGACGAGTTGCAGAAATCAAGTTCCTAGACACCATAAATGACTGTTTCCTGGAACAACTTGTCTTGGAATCCATAAGAAGAGAAGCTATTTCCCTGGGGGTGGGGCCAGGGCGCACAGCCAGGGACGTCCAGGTCGGGTGTGGCCAAAAGAGGCCTGCTGCCCGGCTCCCAAAACACTGCCACTGCCAGGAGCTCACCTGCTGCCGCAGCTCCAGCTGTTGCCGCTGCCACCAGACCCCTGAGGCTGGGAGCTCTAGCGGGAGCCTGGCCCCTTCAGGATGGGATTTCTGGGTCATGTGTGACCAAAAGTGGCCTGCTGCTCAGCAGCGCCACAGGTGCGCACCACACTAAAGGACCTTTAGACGTGGCCCTTTAGTGGGGCTGGGTGGGGATTGTTTTTGGTGGGGTTGCCCTCCTAGTGAGGGAGAGGACAGTGGGACTGTGTTGGGGGGGGTCAGCCCCCTCATTTTGAGGGAGGGGTACGAACCCTTTGAAAGGGAGGAATATCCACCTGTGAGAGGGGAGGATAGGGAGGTTTGGAGGGTGGGGGTCTCCCTCAGGGGGCTGGCGGAACAGCCTTTTGGGGGTGGGCTGGGGGGTCCACAGCCATTGGGGTCGTGACAGGCCAAGGGAATTATGGTCCTTTTGGGAGGCATGTTAGATCTATGAGATCGGACAGATGTTTAATACCTGTCCCGCTCAATGGCCCTCGGACAGATGGTGTAGTGATTGTTAATCAGAAGGCCCATAGTCTTAGCTTGATGCTGGTTAACATGAGGTTGGTTGATGGTTGGAGGCGGATGGTTAATAAGTCAACTATGCTCTGGGAGTTGATCCTGGATCAGGCAGCTGATTTTGCATGTATTATGGAGACCTGGCTGGATGCTGAGTCGGGGCCTATATTGGCTGACCTTGTTCCAGCTGCGTACTCCATCCAGCATCAGCCATGGCTGGAGGGATGGGAAGGCAGTGTAGCCATGTTTTTAAGGAGACATGGTCTGTGAGGAGATTTCCTGTGTAATCTATCATGGGAATTGAGGGCCTCCACTTGGTGATGGATTTGGCTGGAGACAGGGTGGGGTTGCTGCTGATATAACGTGCACCTACCTGTACAGCAGCTTCCCTGCCCATTCTGACTGAACTGGTGTCAGAGGTGGCCTTGCGATCCCTCAGAACGGTGGTCCTGGGGGACTTCAATATCCATGTTGATGCCTGTCTTGGAGGGGCGGAACGTGAGTTCACAGCCACCATGGCAACTGTGGGCCTGTCTCAGATAGTTGTTGGCCCCACACAGGTTGTGGGACATACCCTTGGCATCATATTTTGCACAGGCCTTGAGGCAGGGGATCCATTAGTAGGGGAGTGTCAAGCCCCGGCGGGGAGCCCAGCGGCACTGGCCGCGGAGGGGCACGCCGGAGAAGCAGGAAGTGCCCCCGAAGCTGACAGAGACAGAGTGGGAGGCGGCAGGGACTCCGCCCCCTGCGTCATCTACAACGCAGGGGGACGCACAACGTCCTGAGGGGAACGCCGCTCCGAAGCAACAGGGGGCGGAGCTAAACCAAGAGGAGGCCGGCAGGGTGCAGAAGGAAAACCCGCCCCCGTTGCACCACTCTGCACACCTGCGGGAGCGCGCAGGGGGTGGGGCCTTGAGTATAGAAGCCAGTGCCAAGAGACACTCTGCGCTGGTGATTGAGCAGGAGACTGGCCCTTGTGTGCAAGCTAAGTGATATACCTGTGTTCCCTTTGAATTCCCTCGAGCCTTGTGGTGTATAACTAGAGTGTGCCTGTGAGACCCTTCCCCTTGGTAGCCTGATCTGAGCGTGTGTACTGGTGAGTGAGAAAGTGCTTGTGTGTGCGAAGTGTGTTCCCCTCCCCCCGGACCCTCCTTCCCCCATGGTTTCCTTCTCCCCCGATTCCTTTCCCCCCTCTGTGTGCTGTGAGACAACCCGTGTGCCCTCCTGTATTCCTGGGGCCCCTTTCCTTCCCTTCCCTTCCCTTCCAGACACCATTTCCCCACAGTGCTTCCCTTCCCCCTTGTCTGCATGTGGGTATTGTGTGGCGAGACAGTCTGACTGGGGCTCAGACTCATATGCTCACCTGGTGCCCTATGATCATAGGGACTGGGGCACTGTGAGGCCCGCTAAGTCCACACACTATCCTGATGGGCATTTATTCCCAGATAGATCCTTCCAGGTTGAGTGTTTGAGCCCGTGCGTGGGGAGTCCGGGGAAGTGGGTGGTGAGGACCCCGGCGGCCCAGGAAGGTGTCCGGGATTGTGCCCCTTCCCCCGTGACAGAATCACCAGCCTTTACCCCTTTCCCTTCCCTACGGGGCGGGGATCTAAGCATGGACATTGCTAAGGAAATAACGGAACTCGTCCGAGCCGTACAGTCCATGGCGATGGAGGTGAGGGTCCTCCAAGATAATCAACAGACTCTGACCAGGGCAGTGGCCCAGCTCCAAGCAGCCCCTCAACTTGCTGCAATGGGAGCCCCGTCCCCCGTCCTGGACAGACCCCTAGGGAATTTGCCTTGGGAACCCCTGATTGAGAAGTTCCTGGGAGACCGAAAGGCCTTCCAGGGATTCATGGCCTTATGCCGGCTAACCTTCACCATGCAGCCCCAAACTTACTCTACAGACACCTTAAAGGTAGCCTGTATCTTAGGAAATTTGGGGGGTACGGCACTGGAGTGGGCCACGACCTTGTTGCAAGGGAATAGCCCCTTGCTATCTAATTATGCAGACTTTGTAAAGGAATTTACAGCCCTCTTCGATCATCCCCATCGGGTACGGGATGCGGAGACGGCTATTTTGGGCTTAAAACAAGGCCGTGGGAGTGTAGTGGAATATATCACTCAATTTTGTCAGCTGGCTTTAGAACTGCAGTGGCCAAAAGAGGTGTTGCGAGTCATGTTTCGTAAGGGGCTGGGCGATGACCTGAAGGACCAGTTGGCCTTTACAACCCTCCCAGAGACCTGGGAGGGAATAGCCACCTTAGCGCTACAAATAGAGATCCCCACTACCCCTAAGAAGAATCCGGAGCTAGTACATTCCATTGATGGATCCCCCTTGGTGTCCGGACCTGTGAAGCTGCAAACCCAACCCCTACGATGCGCCGTGGGGGCCCATCAGGAGGTCCTTTCGCTAGACCTAGTATGTACCCCGATGTTTCAAGTTGTGTTGGGATTACCATGGCTCACCCTACACAACCCTCAAGTAGACTGGGGCACCCACCAAGTACAATTCACGTCCGCACATTGCCAGGCTCAGTGTAACTGCCCGGAACCGTGTACCCCGACGACGCTAGCCACTACTCAAGGAGAGCCCCCCTCCTTGACGTTCCAACTACCCCCAGAATACGCGGACTTCCTAGATGTTTTTAACAAGGTACAAGCGACGGAACTACCTCCACATCAGACATACGACTGCCCCATCGACATTGTCCCTGGTAAAGAACCCCCTTTTGGTCGAATTTATGCGTTGTCGGTGCCAGAACTGAAGGTTCTTCGCCAGTACCTGGATGACAGCCTTCAAAGCGGGTTTATTCAGCACTCTTGCTCCCCCGCCAGAGCGCCTATATTCTTCGTACCTAAGAAGGACGGCGGACTCCACCCATGTGTAGATTACAGAGGATTGAACGCGATCACTATTAAGAATCGGTACCCGCTCCCACTGATTCCAGAACTGTTTAATCGACTGCAGGGAGCTACAATCTATAGCAAGTTTGACCTCCGGGGGGCTTATAATTTGCTGCGGGTGAAGGCAGGGGACAAATGGAAGACTGCTTTTCGAACTAGGTATGGGCACTATGAATACCAAGTGATGCCATTTGGACTGGCCAATGCCCTGCTACATTTCAGCATTTTATGAACGACATTTTGAGGGACCTTTTGGATGTGTGTGTTATCGCCTACTTGGACGATATTCTTATTTACTCCACGTCACGGGAACAACATTATAGGCATGTACGTCAGGTCTTACAAAGGCTATGTGAGAACAGACTATACTGCAAAGGGGAAAAATGTGCATTTCACTTTATGACCGTAGCCTTTCTAGGCTTTGTTATTTCCCCCATGGGAATTCGGATGGATATGCGAAAGGTGGAGGCGATCCAGCGTTGGCCGGCCCCCAAGGCAGTAAAACCGCTTCAATGCTTCCTAGGAAGCACCAATTACTACAGACATTATATTCCCCGCTATGCTGACATCACCGCCACCCTCACGCATTTATTGAAGAAAAATCAACCTTACCTATGGGGCGAACCTCAACAGAGCAGCTTTGAATTATTGAAGCGGGCCTTTACGCAAGCCCCTCTGTTACGACACCCTAGCTTCAACCAGCCCTTCTGGGTAGAAGCCGATGCCTCCAGTATGGCTATTGGAGCCATTCTCCTACAAGAAGTTCCCTCCTCTAAACTCCCCCTACCGTGTGCCTACTATTCACGCCAACTTACAGCGGCAGAGCGAAATTACTCTATCTTCGACAGAGAACTCCTGGCCATCAAGGCCGCGTTTGAGACATGGCGACATTACCTCGAGGGAGCTAAGTATCCGATTGAAGTAATTACTGACCATAAGAACCTCACTTTCCTAAAAACAGCACAAATAACTAACACACGTCATGCTCGGTGGGCCATCTTTTTCACCCGCTTTGATTTCCATATTCAATACCGGACCGGACACCTTAATGTCCTGGCGGACGCTCTCTCTCGTTGCCACGAACAAGTAGAAGGAGAGAGGAGACCCCCAGGAACCATCCTTCAGCCCAAGGTGTTTGCCGCCATCTACGTGACCGTAGTACAACTTAAACAGGTCAGCCAAGAGGAATTGCCTGAAGCGCCAGATTCCGATTGGTTGTGGGTCAAGGAAGGCCAGATTCTCATACCCCCCTCGTGTAGGACTCCCTTGATGAAAGCCCACCACGATGCCCCGCTGGCAGGGCATCCAGGACCCCAACGTACGAGTCAGATGATCCACAGATACTTCTGGTGGCCATCTCTCGTGTCCGATGTTCGCAAACATATTGAACAGTGTACTGTCTGTGCGCGCACTAAGGTACCCCGGAGACCCCCTGTGGGCCTCCTCCAAGTAGTTCCCCCGCCCCTTGGGCCCTGGCAGAGGGTGGGGCTTGATTTAATTGTCGACCTTCCTCTGTCTCGCTCTTATGACACCATCCTGGTCGCAGTGGACCACTTCACAAAGTTTATGCACTTCATAGCGTGTAAAGGCCTCCCCTCCGCCCGACGAACGGCTCTCCTATTTATCAGACATGTGGTGAAATTGCATGGCTGCCCCTGGGAGATTAGAAGCGATCGAGGCTCCCAATTTACATCTCGGTTTTGGAAGGCCCTTTTCGCTGCCTTGAAGGTAACTCTAACCCCTACCACTGCATACCATCCTGAAGCCAACGGTCAGGTGGAACGCATGAATCAAAACCTAGAGCAGTATCTCCGCTGTTACATGTCTTATCTTCAGGATGATTGGTATTCTTGGCTCCCTCTTGCTGAATTTGCATTAAACAATGCCCCAAACGCCTCTCTCGGAAATTCCCCTTTTTTTGTGTCTTATGGCTTTCACCCCCAGATTGGAATACCCGACCTTCCTCCCTCCACGGTCCCCGCTGCTGGAGCGCTTGTTCAGCGAATCCAAGAAGCCCAAAGATTGGCCGTGACTACCTTACAACAGGCCCGTCAACGATACAAGGCGGCGGCCGACAAGCATCGCACCCCGGCACCCACCTTCCAGCCTGGAGACCTTGTATGGGTAAATTGCCTCCACTACCCCATAACCCGGCCCACTGCGAAACTTGACTTCTGATATATGGGACCGTATCCCATAGTACGGCAACTCAATGAGGTAACCTACAAGCTCCAATTGCCCACCCACGTGCGCATTCACCCCACCTTTCATGTATCCCTTCTGAAAAAAGCCCATTCGGCTTCCCAGGTTCCGCCCCTACAACAAGCTGTTCCTATTTCCCCAGATACAGAATACGAGGTACGAGCCATTTTGGATGCACGCCGTCATTATGGGCGCCTGCAATACCTCATTGATTGGGTGGGCTATGGCCTGGAGGAGTGCTCCTGGCAGCTGGCAACCTCCGTCCATGCCCCTCTCCTGGTCCGAGCGTTCCACCGCCACCACCCCTTCAAGCCAGCCCCATTAGGGGTGTCTGGGAGGGGGCCTCACAGGGGGGGTACTGTCAAACCCTGGCAGGGAGCCCAGCGGCGCCGGCCATGGAGGGGCACACCAGAGAAGCAGGAAGTGCCCCCGAAGCTGACAGAGAGAGAGTGGGAGGTGGCAGGGACTCCGCCCCCTGTGTCATCTACAACGCAGGGGGTTACACAACGTCCTGAGGGGAACGCCGCTCCGAAGCAACAGGGGGCGGAGCTAAACCAAGAGGAGGCCGGCAGGGCGCAAAAGGAAAACCCGCCCTCGTTGCGTCGCTCTGCACGCCTGCGGGAGCGCACAGGGGGCGGGGCCTTGAGTATAGAAGCCAGTGCCGAGAGACACTCGGCACTGGTGATTGAGCAGGGGACCGGCCCTTGTGTGCAAGCTAAGTGATATACCTGTGTTCCCTTTGAATTCCCTCGAGCCTCGTGGCGTATAACTAGAGTGTGCCTGTGAGACCCTTCCCCTTGGTAGCCTGATCTGAGCGTGTGTATTGGTGAGTGAGAGAGTGCTTGTGTGTGCGAAGTGTGTTCCCCTCCCCCTGGGCCCTCCTTCCCCCGCGGTTTCCTTCTCCCACGATTCCTTTCCCCCCTCTGTGTGCTGTGAGACAACCCGTGGGCCCTCCTGTATTCCTGGGGCCCCCTTCCTTCCCTTCCAGACACCATTTCCCCACAGTGCTTCCCTTCCCCCTTGTCTGCGTGTGGGTATTGTGTGGCGAGACAGTCTGACTGGGGCTCAGACTCATATACTCACCTGGCGCCCTATGATGATAGGGACTGGGGCACTGTGAGGCCCGCTAAGTCCACACACTATCCTGACGGGCATTTATTCCCAGATAGATCCTTCCAGGTTGAGCGTTTGAGCCCGTGTGTGGGGAGTCCAGGGAAGTGGGTGGTGAGGACCCCGGCGGCCCAGGAAGGTGTCCGGGATTGTGCCCCTTCCCCCGTGCCAGGGAGGTTTCATCTGTCCTTGTCATGGACAGATCATTATCTCCTCCAGGCCGGTATCCCGGCACACGTTGGTCCCCGGAGGGGGACCTATGGAACTAGAGAGGTTCCAGAATGCCCTGGGGGTTGTTCCCTTTGATGTCGATGGCCCTTCACTCGATGACCTCGTAGCCTTTTGGAAATCTGTGCTGACTGAGGCCATTGACTGTACGACTCCGAGGCATCTGCTCCCAAATCGCCGACAACGCAGGTCCCTGTGGTATACAGAGGATCTGTAGAGGATGAAGAGAGAAGGTTATTGAGCGGATGGTTACCCCAGTGATGGTCCGGAGACTGCAGCTTGTGCAGAATTCAGCAGCACGTCTCCTTAGGGGGACCAGTCATTACGAACACATTACTCCGGTGCTCTGCTCTCTCCACTGGCTGCTGATAGACTTCTGGGCCCAATTCAAGGTGTTGGTTTTGACCTTTAAAGCCCTGAATGGCCTTGGCCCCACCTATCTGCAGGATTGCTCACCCTCTGGATCCTGGATCGGCGTCTGCGGTCAGCTGGTGGTGCCTTCCTTGAGGTGTCACCCCCTTTCCCGGGTGTCAACCATGAGGAGGGCATTCTCGGTGGCCACTCCACAGCTGTGGAACTTCCTCCCATTGGAGATCTGCTTGGCCTTAGACCTCCCCTCTTTTTGTAGACAGTAAGACCTGGTTGTTCCACCGGGCCTTTGCTGAGGGAGAAGGATGATGTGTGGGTTGGATTAGGGTTTGGGGTTTTCTGTTTCAGTTGTTTTAATGGTTTTATATTTTTATGATGTTCTTTGTTTTTTATAATGCTGTTATCCGCCGCAAGATGCATAGGCAGGAGGGGGTGGCATAAAAATCTGACTAAATAATTAAATATTTTAGATCCTGTCCTAGTTGGAGCAGAAGGAAAGGATAACAGTGGCAGAACCACTTGCTAGCAGTCAAGGTCTCCAGGAAGGAGAGCATCAGACTGGAATGGTGGAAAGTGATCCTGTAGCTGGGACCTGCGTTCCAGGTGATGCGTTATTCTCTTGCACTGAGGATATTTCTCCAGACATGTGTGCCCAGAAGGGTGGGAATAGGACAGCTGTGGTAGCTGGGGATTTGATTATTAGGAATGTAGACAGCTGGGTTGCTGGTGGCCGTGAGGATCGCATGGTAACTTGCCTGCCTGGTACGAAGGTTGCGGACCTCACACGACACATAGAATCCTAGGGAGTGCTGGGGAGAAGCCTGTTGTTGTGGTCCATGTTGGTTCCAATGACATACTTAGATATAAGAGGGAGGTTCTGGAGACCAAATTTAGGTTGCTAGGTAGTAGACTGAAGTCCAGAACTCCCAGGGTAGCATTCTCAGAAGTGCTCCCCATTCCACGCGCAGGAACCCAGAGGCAGGCTGAGCTCCAGAGTCTCAATGCGTGGATGAGACATTGGTGCAAGGAGGAAGGCTTTAGTTTTATTAGGAACTGGGGAGCCTTCTGTGGAAAGGAGAGCCTATACAAACGGGATGGGCTCCACCTTAACCAGAATGGAACCTGGCTGCTGGCACTAAAAATTAAAAATGGGATAGAGCAGTCTTTAAACTAGAACCTGGGGGA
>QEPC01015016.1:3345802-3366855 GCA_003113815.1 Sphenodon punctatus | reverse complement strand
CTGGTGATTGAGCAGGAGACCGGCCCTTGTGTGCAAGCTAAGTGATATACCTGTGTTCCCTTTGAATTCCCTCGAGCCTCGTGGCGTATAACTAGAGTGTGCCTGTGAGACCCTTCCCCTTGGTAGCCTGATCTGAGCGTGTGTATTGGTGAGTGAGAGAGTGCTTGTGTGTGCGAAGTGTGTTCCCCTCCCCCTGGGCCCTCCTTCCCCCGCGGTTTCCTTCTCCCACGATTCCTTTCCCCCCTCTGTGTGCTGTGAGACAACCCGTGGGCCCTCCTGTATTCCTGGGGCCCCCTTCCTTCCCTTCCAGACACCATTTCCCCACAGTGCTTCCCTTCCCCCTTGTCTGCGTGTGGGTATTGTGTGGCGAGACAGTCTGACTGGGGCTCAGACTCATATACTCACCTGGTGCCCTATGATGATAGGGACTGGGGCACTGTGAGGCCCGCTAAGTCCACACACTATCCTGATGGGCATTTATTCCCAGATAGATCCTTCCAGGTTGAGCGTTTGAGCCCGTGTGTGGGGAGTCCAGGGAAGTGGGTGGTGAGGACCCCGGCGGCCCAGGAAGGTGTCCGGGATTGTGCCCCTTCCCCCGTGCCAGGGAGGTTTCATCTGTCCTTGTCATGGACAGATCATTATCTCCTCCAGGCCGGTATCCCGGCACACGTTGGTCCCCGGAGGGGGACCTATGGAACTAGAGAGGTTCCAGAATGCCCTGGGGGTTGTTCCCTTTGATGTCGATGGCCCTTCACTCGATGACCTCGTAGCCTTTTGGAAATCTGTGCTGACTGAGGCCATTGACTGTACGACTCCGAGGCATCTGCTCCCAAATCGCCGACAACGCAGGTCCCTGTGGTATACAGAGGATCTGTAGAGGATGAAGAGAGAAGGTTATTGAGCGGATGGTTACCCCAGTGATGGTCCGGAGACTGCAGCTTGTGCAGAATTCAGCAGCACGTCTCCTTAGGGGGACCAGTCATTACGAACACATTACTCCGGTGCTCTGCTCTCTCCACTGGCTGCTGATAGACTTCTGGGCCCAATTCAAGGTGTTGGTTTTGACCTTTAAAGCCCTGAATGGCCTTGGCCCCACCTATCTGCAGGATTGCTCACCCTCTGGATCCTGGATCGGCGTCTGCGGTCAGCTGGTGGTGCCTTCCTTGAGGTGTCACCCCCTTTCCCGGGTGTCAACCATGAGGAGGGCATTCTCGGTGGCCACTCCACAGCTGTGGAACTTCCTCCCATTGGAGATCTGCTTGGCCTTAGACCTCCCCTCTTTTTGTAGACAGTAAGACCTGGTTGTTCCACCGGGCCTTTGCTGAGGGAGAAGGATGATGTGTGGGTTGGATTAGGGTTTGGGGTTTTCTGTTTCAGTTGTTTTAATGGTTTTATATTTTTATGATGTTCTTTGTTTTTTATAATGCTGTTATCCGCCGCAAGATGCATAGGCAGGAGGGGGTGGCATAAAAATCTGACTAAATAATTAAATATTTTAGATCCTGTCCTAGTTGGAGCAGAAGGAAAGGATAACAGTGGCAGAACCACTTGCTAGCAGTCAAGGTCTCCAGGAAGGAGAGCATCAGACTGGAATGGTGGAAAGTGATCCTGTAGCTGGGACCTGCGTTCCAGGTGATGCGTTATTCTCTTGCACTGAGGATATTTCTCCAGACATGTGTGCCCAGAAGGGTGGGAATAGGACAGCTGTGGTAGCTGGGGATTTGATTATTAGGAATGTAGACAGCTGGGTTGCTGGTGGCCGTGAGGATCGCATGGTAACTTGCCTGCCTGGTACGAAGGTTGCGGACCTCACACGACACATAGAATCCTAGGGAGTGCTGGGGAGAAGCCTGTTGTTGTGGTCCATGTTGGTTCCAATGACATACTTAGATATAAGAGGGAGGTTCTGGAGACCAAATTTAGGTTGCTAGGTAGTAGACTGAAGTCCAGAACTCCCAGGGTAGCATTCTCAGAAGTGCTCCCCATTCCACGCGCAGGAACCCAGAGGCAGGCTGAGCTCCAGAGTCTCAATGCGTGGATGAGACATTGGTGCAAGGAGGAAGGCTTTAGTTTTATTAGGAACTGGGGAGCCTTCTGTGGAAAGGAGAGCCTATACAAATGGGATGGGCTCCACCTTAACCAGAATGGAACCTGGCTGCTGGCACTAAAAATTAAAAATGGGATAGAGCAGTCTTTAAACTAGAACCTGGGGGAAATCCGACAGGCACTGCAAAGTGCACGGTTCGGGCTGTGGCATTGCCAAAGGATGTTACTTTAGAGGAAGTAAAGTATCTTCAGACTGAAGATAAGATAAATGACAAGGGATTTCAGGTGGAATGCGGGTGAGAACAGACAGATAATTATTCCAAAGCACCTGTTTCAGTTACCTATAATGTGCCCATTAAGAAGAAGAAGAAGAGGAAGAATACATTTAAGTGTCTATATGCTAATGCCAGAAGTCTAAAAAGTAAGATGGGAGAATTAGAGTTTATAGTGCTAAATGAAGATCTAGACATTATAGGCATCACAGAGACCTGGTGGGATGAGGATAATTATTGTGATACTTTAATACCAGGGTACAAGATATATCGAAAGGACAGAGGAGATCGTGTTGGTGGTGGGGTGGCTCTGTATGTTAAGGACAACATTGAGGCAAGTAGAATAAACATTTTACAGGATGCAAACTGTTCCCTCAAATCCCTATGGATTGAAATTCCGGGTATCATGCAGAAGAGTATAGCAGTGGGGCTATACTATCATCCCCAACCAGAATAGAGAGACTGATTATGTAATGCTAACAGAGATTAAACAGGTTACTAAAACTGGGAATGTAATAATAATGGGTGACTTCAACTACCCCAATATTGACTGGGTGAATGCCTCCTCAGGGTGGGATGTGGAGGCAAAATGTCTGGATGCCATAAATGACTGCTTTCTAGAGTAATTGGTTCCAGAACCAATGAGGGGAGGAGCTACTTTAGATCTAGTCCTAAGTGGCACACAGGAACTAGTGCAAGGAGTAACTGTGGCCGAGCCACTAGGCAATAGTGATCATAATATAATCAAATTTGACATAGTTGATAGAGGGAGAAAGTTAATTTAAAGTACAGCACTGGCTTTTAACTTTAAAAAGGGAGTCTATGCCAAAATGAGGAAGCTAGTTAGAAAGAAACGAAAAGGCACAGTTGAAAGGACTACATGTTTGCAAGTGGCATGGAGGCTGTTGAAAAGCACCGTCTAAGAAGCCCAGATTACATGCATCCCACAAGTTTAAAAAGGTAGCAGGAGGACTAAACGTCTACCACTATGGCTAAATGGAAATGCAAAGGAGGCTATTAGAGCCAAAAAGACATTCTTTAAGAAATGGAAAGCTAGCCCCAATGAGTAAAATACAAAGGAGCATAAACACTGGCAACATAACTGTAAGGAGCTAATAAGGCAGGCCAAGAAAGAATTTGAAAGGAGACTTGCTAAAGAGGCAAAAACAAATAATAAAACCTTTTTCAAGTATATCAGAGGCAAGAAGCCTGCTAGGGAGTCAGTTGGGCCATTAGATGACCAGGGAGTAAAAGGGGCACTCAGGGAGGACAAGGACATTGCAGAGAAGCTAAACGAGTTCTTTGCTTCGGTCTTCACTGCGTAGGATGTTGGGGAGATACCCATGCCAGAACCCTACTTTGTAGGTGATGAATTGGATGAACTGTCACAAATCAGCGTGACCCTGGAGGAGGTTCTAGAGCAAATTACCAAGCTTAATATGAACAAATCACCAGGGCCAGATGGTATTCACCCCAGAGTTCTGAAGGAACTCAAATGTGAAATTGCAAACCTACTAGTAGTAATTTGTAACCTAACGTTGGCATCTGGCACTGTACCTGAGGACTGGAGGGTGGCAAATGTAACCCCAATATTTAAAAAGGGATCCAGAGGTGATCCTGGAAACTACAGACCGGTAAGCTTGACGTCTGTGCCGGGCAAAATGGTGGAAACTATCATTAAGAACAGAATCACTGGGCATATTGATAAACATGGCTTAATGGCAAAGAGTCAGCATGGATTTAGCAAAGGGAAGTCATGCCTCACTAATCTCTTGGAATTCTTTGAGGGCGTAAACAAGCATGTGGACAGGGGAGACCCAGCAGATATAGTGTACCTGGATTTCCAGAAAGCTTTTGATAAGGTCCCACATAAACGACTCTTGAGAAAATTAAAAAGCCATGGGATAGGAGGTAGTGTTTTGCTATGGATTGGTAACTGGTTAAAGGATAGGAAGCAAAGAGTGGGACTAAATGGCCAGTTTTCACAATGGAGGGATGTAAAAAGTGGTGTGCCCCAAGGATCTGTACTGGGACCAGTTCTTTTCAATGTATTCATTAATGATCTGGAAAAGGGTGTTAAGAGTGAGGTGATCAAATTTGCAGATGACACCAAGTTATTCAGAGTAGTCAGAACACGAGCAGACTGTGAGGAGCTGCAGCAAGATCTTACAAGACTGGGTGCCTGGGCATCTAAATGGCAGATGAGATTTAATGTGGACAAGTGCAAAGTGATGCACATTGGGAAAAATAATCCAAATTATGAGTACACAATGCTGGGTACTAAGCTAGGAGTTACCACTCAGGAAAAGGATCTGGGAGTGATTGTGGATAATACACTGAAATCCTCAGCCCAGTGTGCCGCAGCGGTCAAAAAAGCAAATAGAATGTTAGGAATTATTCGCAAGGGAATAGAGAATAAAACTGAGGATGTCATAATGCCTCTATACAAATCAATGGTGCGACCGCACCTTGAATATTGTGTGCAGTTCTGGTCGCCCCATCTCAAAAAAGACATAGCGGAACTAGAAAAGGTACAGAGAAGGGCAACAAAAATGATCCAGGGTATGGAACAGCACCTGTATGAGGAGAGGCTTGATAGGTTGGGGCTCTTCAGCTTGGAAAAGAGACGGCTGAGAGGAGATATGATAGAGGTCTATAAAATCATGAGTGGTGTGGAACTTGTAAACAGGGAATGGTTGTTTACCCTCTTAACTAGTACTAAAACTAGGGGACACTCCATGAAACTCACAGGTGGCAGAGTAAAAACAAACAAAAGAAAGTATTTTTTCACTCAGTGTACAATTAGGTTATGGAATTTACTGCTAGAGGAGGTGGTCAAGGCCAGCAGTATAGCTGAGTTTAAAAGAGGTTTGGACAAGTTTCTGAAAGATAGGTCCATTAGCAGCTATTAGCCAGATAGGATTGGGGAATAAAACCCTTTACTGTCAGGAGCCTAGGGATGACCCACAGGGAATGGATAGCATGGTGACCTGTTGGGTGCTTCTCCCAGGCCCCCGTGATTGGCCACTGTCCAAGACAGAATGCTGGGTTCGATGGACTGTTGGTCTGACCCAGTTTTTCCAGCTTTTGGGGCTCCAGTATATATTTACATTTTGTATTTTTATACCCGGTCCTATCAGGGCAGTTTACAAGAGAAAAACAATATAATCTATAACAAAAATCAATTTTTAAATGCACATAAAATGCATATTAAAATTAAACAACATTAAAAAAGAATCCCACCCACTCCATCTCCCACATGGAGAAGTCCTCTTCCCAAGTCTAGTTTTCTCATCCCGCAGTTGGGCCATAGCTAACCCCAAAAGCTTTCTGCCCTACTTCCACCCACTCTCCCATCTCTTATCCAGGGGAGTCTCACCTGAGTCTTCCCTCCCCAAAGCGCACCTTTCCCTTCCATTCCTCACAAACAAACCCTTCCATTGTTAACTTTCCTATAGCATAGCCACATAAAACACAGTTGGGGAGGGTGAATTAATTTTAACTAAGAAGTCTGTCACATAAAGACAATTGATGGTAAGTAAGTACTGTAGCACTCATCCTGGCAGCAAAGCTTCAGACACAGCTCAAAGGCTTCCACCTTCAGGAGCTCTAGCCACAGATATAGACCTGAGGGAAAGGAGTACAGGCAGCCATAACCCTGGGTCAGGTGCCTTTTCCCTTCACTACAGTAGCCAAACACACGCACAAACCGCATCCCTCCCTTCAAAATGAATATTTTCCTATTTAGGAGAAAGTGGAGCTGCAGCTTGGCTGTCGCAGAGAGTGAGTGTCTGCACTAGACAGTTTCAAGAATGGACCCTTCCCAGAGTTTTTAATGTAAATTTTCTCCCTGAACTATCCTCCTTTACAAGTGGAACATTCCACGAGAGAAATATGTCAAACCCAGATGCTGTGATTATCTCCAAAAATTCGACAGCCAATCAGGCATTCAGTTTAAAATAGGCTGAGTGGAACCTGAGAGAGCTCATATGAGATTTAATGCACTTTAATAGTTGGTTACATTTTGTCAGGCCCCTGTGGGACTGATTGTGTGCATACCTAATGACACTTCGTCATGTACCCGACTTTACATCGTCTCACACTTTGACACAGAAATCCCCAAGCTGCTTTATTTCTTTGTTAAAAGATTAGTAGAACCAGAATGACAATAACTCAACAGCCTCCAAAAGCTGGGAAAAGGCTAAGCAGGGAGATTAATACAGCTGTAAATACCTTGTTCTCTCTAGCCTATTGTATTCCCTTATGATTATCCCTACAGCTCCTTTATACATATAATTAATTATTCTGCCCCATCAAATCAAATGCAAAGGACACCACTCACATGCTCATTGCTGCCAAATTATGCTCTACAACCCATACTTCCTTTTTAAAAAATATTAATTTTTATGCTCAGTATTTACAAAGACCTTCAAAACAGTGCATTAATATTATCTTCTTAAGTCCTTTGAAAGACCAAACAGCATTGAGAGGTGCACACTTCATGCATCTTGTCATCTCAGGGCTTCTTCGCACAAATACATTTTCCAAGGTAGTAACCCTTACTTGCTTTACTATCAACACCTTTGTTCATATAGACACAAGTGAGGGTAAAATGCACGTTTATGGCGGGAAGTGGGTGAGACAACTATTTAAGCAAAGAAATGGGGTTATACCAGGGAAGGGGGAATACTAATCTGGAGGAGAGGTTTTATCTGAACTAGGTCTATACCAAATATTTTAAAACATATTTGCGAGTATTTCCGAGGGTCCAAGGACTGTTCGGGCTGGGCCAAGGACCCTCTGAGAATACTTGGGCAGTTTCCAAGAGCGGGGGCGAGGAGGGGGACAGAGGTCAGAGGGAGCCTTGGGGGAGGAAATGGGAAGAGGAGGTAGAGACCTAGTGGGGGCTCAGGGGTAGAGTACTGTGGGTGCCATCTTGGAAAGGTCTGAGCATGCTCAGAAGGGGCCATTTGGCCCTTCTGAGCATGCCCAGTTTTTTTTTTTCTTTTTTAAAACTTACCTGGTCCCAGCGGAAGCCACGTGTTGCCAGACTCCCTCCAGAGGACAAGTACTCTACTCCTGAGCCCCCACACCCTTAAACACCCCACCCCTGAGCCCCCGCTAGGCTCCCGGTAGGCCCATGCTGGACTATTCTATCCCTGGCCAGCTAGGGCCAGAGAAGGAGGAGCAGGGGTCTAGAACCTGCACTTCAGGGCCCCATCCGTGGAACATTGGACTTCAGAAAATCAAGGCGAATACCTGGTGTTTTCTGAGGAAAAACGAGGACCTAGTTGCAGCACTAATCTGAACAAATCCAGGGGAACTTCCTCTCTGTGATTTACTCCCTGCAGTCCTCCAATTTTCCAGGGTCCTTAAGCACTTCCTTGTATTCTCCTCTCAGAACGTCTGTACTCTGCAATTTTGTCTGTCCTTCCCATGCCATAAATTGAAGGGAGAGAGGGGAACAACTGGCTATGCTCCCCAGGTTCCAGAGCAAGTGCTGATGTCAAAGGAGGCAGGAAAGAAGGGAGTAAGGGGAATTTACTGGGAAGGGAAGGATCTGTGTAGCAGGGGTTTTTCCCAGGCCTTCGCAGGGGCACTGGGGTCTCTATAGGGGAATTAGCTCTACCCCACCACCACGCCTATGCAACCCGAGCCTTGGCTGAATCCCCCCCTGAGGAAGGGGATACCCTCCTGTAGGACCCGACACAGTCTCGCTCAGAGGGTATCAGTCCACAGTCTTTTATTTGTACAGGCCAGTGTACACAATTCCTGGGGCTGCCGGCTCAGTCGCCTCCACCTGCAGGCCCAGGTCAGCCTCTCACAGCCTCAGGAGCAACACAGCATCAACCCCCTTTGGCCAGCTAGTCAAGCCTCAAAATCCCCAGGCTCTGGCCAAACCTTCCCCAGATACAAGGCTTCCTCCTGAGCACAGCCTCTACTCAGTACCTGGTTCTCCAGCACCCTAGAGAGCATAGCGTGACAAAGCTTTTAAAGTGCGATGTGGTTCTTTCAGCTCCCAGGCAGAGACTGCTCTCCTTTTTGCCTTGCCTCTCCTTATATCCAAGCCAAGTGGGCGTGACCAGGCTTCTCAGCCTTAAAGGGCCAGTGTCCGGCCCACTCTGTCCCAGGGTCTTTCAGCCCATTTCCTTCACAGGTTGATCCCCAGCTATGGGGCTGGCTCTGCCATGTCCCTATGCATGCTCAGCCCTCTGGCTGGCCCACACAGTCCCCTTCTTAAAGGGGCAGCAGCCTCGCAGGACTGCTCCCTGCTACAATCTAATTCACCTCTAATTTTACAGCTCATGGGAACAGAGCTGGAGAAAAGCAGTTGCTCTGGGGGTTTCCTCTGGATCAAGAACCTTGAAGCTCATCTGCTTCTCTGAAGATATACCCCTAAAAAGGATACTATAATATGAGCACTAGTCACTATTGCACCAATGACTGCTTTGACTGAAACCTCCAGCTAATGTGCTTATTAGAGCATAACAAAATAGCTGGGTGTGGCAGGGAGCAGCCTGGAGGGCTATTGCCCTTTAAGAGAAACATTTAGCACCAGCCAGAGGACTGGGCTAGCAGAGCTGCAGGTGTTGCAAGAAGTGCAGGACAACACCTAATTGGCAGCAGCTGTGCAAAGGCATGGCTGGAGCCAGCCCTAGGCATAAAAGCTGAAGTGGGAGCTCACTCTGGGAGAGATGTGGGAGGAGACTGGATTAAATCATGAGAGCGGGAGCAGTGTGACTAAATTACATCACAGAGAGGAGGTTCCCCTAGATTTGTTCAGATAAACATCTCCAGATCAGTATTCCATCTTCCCTGGTATAGCTCAATTTCTTTGCTTAAATAGTTGTCTCACGCAGGGACAGGGCTCTGTCTTCCAAAGAAAGAAGGAAGAGTGCAACTGGCCAGCAGAACTGAAAGCAGCAGGCACTGGAGGGAACCCTGCTGGCAGAAGGTAACAAGGTTTGCTGGGCAACAGGGCAGTGTGTTTGCACAGAAACCTAGAGAGCCAGGGGCAAGCTGCCTGACTGGTGGAACTGAGATCCCACCAGCCAAAGACAGGAGCTGGACAGGCAAGTATTAGAGACTGGGGGACCAGAAAGAGGGCTGTTTCCTGGCTATAGTGAGGGTATAAAGGTGGAGAACTGAGAACTCTATATAAAAAGACTATTGAGTCAAATCCCTGAGAGCAAATGGTTGTTTGGGTCCGCTTCCTGTCAAGACTCATGCCAGGCAACCCGACTCTGCTCCATGGGACTTTTATTTAAGACTATTTGCATTTTGGGATAGCCACCTAAATCTCCTAATATATATCTGCACCCAAAACAATATTTATTGATATACTCTGGTATTTCATTCCAGATACTTTGATTTTTGGGGTGTTTGGGTGTTTTTTGGCATTTTGGTTTAGAGATAGTCAGGTATTCAGCTGAACCAAAATGCCACAAATCACCAGAAAAACGAATCCTGAATACTGAAATGAATACCCAAATGAAATGAGGATGAACAGTGCTATCCGCTTCATCCAATTTGAAGTGGGTGAAAATTAATTGATAAATATTACTTTTGCCATTGATGTGTGTTCCAGCTGTAGTGCTTATCCTACAGTCCCCAACTGTCTCCTCTGTCTCCCCAGATGCAAAAGCCTCAGTCACCCCCTGACCAGCTGCCAAATCCTTCAACATCCCTGGCCAATTTCTGCAAGGTGCTGCGAATACAAAAGGCAAGGGCATATTGAAAATTTGGAAAGGAGAGCACTGTAAAATGATTAGGATTTTTCATATTTAGTGCATTAAAAATCTTTTTATTTCAAACAGTGCTAATGCAGAGGCTCCGTTTTGCCTTCTAGAGGCCACAGAATCCAAGAAGCCAGCTGGGTAGACCTGCTCTATGCAGAACCTTGTTTGTATGGTACATGGGGCCATTACTGTTCTTTCTTTTACTGCTGTAGCTTTTTGCCTCCAGGTAGATCCAAAAGATGCAGGCTTCTTGTTTTCCACTTCTCGTATTTTTAAAACGCCCTATATTCTACCTTTCCCAAGTAAATAATTAATCTTCCTTTATAATATTTAATATTGTGTTTCCAGGGTTTCAGTTTTGAGACACTGTAACCCCTTGCCTTTGTGTAAGGGCATGAGTTGAGGAAACACTAGCACTCTTCTGCCTTCCATCTTAGCCCTACATTCTCTGCTCCAGCTGTGAGTTTTTGCAGGCTCCAATCACTAAACAGAGAAATTTCTTCCTCCATCAACAGCATTTATTCATGTATGTAGCATACAGTGCCGACCAGCTCAGTAGACTTCATAACCTTGCCAGCAGGTACCTCACTTTTTCTACTGACCCAGACCCTGCTATCTCGTTGCTATCCCAATGTTTGGAGGCCGTGGCGGATTGGATGCGGCGGAGCAGACTGAAGCTCAACCCAGATAAGACGGAGGTGATGGTGGTGGGGAGGGCGAAGGGGGTGGTGGCCCCCCTGGTTGGGGGGGTTTGCCCCCCTGTAGCTCAGCAGGTCCGGAGTCTGGGGGTCATATTGGACGCAGACCTGCGGCTGGAGCGGCAGGTGGAGGCAGTCGCTAAGGCTGCCTTCCGCCAGCTTTATCTGGTACGTAGGCTGCGTCCGTATGTCTCTGGCCCGGACCTGGCCTCCCTCATCCATGCCTTCGTCACCTCGAGGCTCGACTACTGCAACGCGCTCTACGTGGGGCTTCCCTTGTTCTTGGCCCGGAGGCTGCAGCTGGTGCAGAATGCGGCGGCTCGTCTTCTGACGGGGACGGGTCGCCGGGAGCACATTACACCGGTGCTCCGAGCTCTGCACTGGCTGCCGATAGTGTGCCGGGCCAAGTTCAAGGTCCTAGTGATGATCTATAAAGCCCTATACGGTCTTGGCCCCTCATACCTTAGGGACCGCCTCGCCCTTCGCGCCCCGGAGCGGCTCCTGCGGTCTGCTGGGGGTGCCCTCCTGGAGGTCCCCCGTGTTAAGCGGGGGGCCACGATGGAGCGAGCATTCTCGGTGGTAGGGCCGCGGCTGTGGAACTCCCTTCCGGAGGAAGCTCGCCTGGCCCCAAGCCTTTTAACATTTCGGTGGAACTGTAAGACCTGGCTGTTTGCCCAGGCCTTTGGGAGGGAGGGTGGGGAGGGATGATTTTAGTCCCCCACCCATTTATTTATTTATTTATTTACTATTTTTCTAGCCCTGTTTTATATGGTACATTTTATATTTATATTTTAAAATGAATTTTAAATGTTTTATTGTTGATTGCTGTGAGCCGCCTCGAGCTGCGTTGCAGGAGGGGGCGGGATATAAATTTGAAAAAATAAAATAAAAAAAATAAAAAAATATTACAGTGTAGCATATTGCATGCTGGGAGTTCTAGTTTAGGGGGTTTAATAGAACCAACAGGAAAAGAAAGTGGAAGTCAGGTGACAGGAAGTTGGCCTGGATCAGAGTGAGGAGGTGGATGTCTCGTGCTTGCTGTTAAGTAGAATGCTGTAAATAGACACTGGACTCTGCCTGGGATTTCTGATGCACAACATCTTGGCAACAAAGGTGGGATGGTTTCACTTTTGTTGCATCCACCAGAACCTTTTCTCCATACTCCGTGTGAGCCTGCAATTCCTTTTACTGCATGGATTAGAATGTTTAATACATTGGCCAGTAATGGGGGATACCCCTGGAGGTTAGACAGCGAGCAGCACTGCTTATCCATTGTCTAGGAGCAGAAGCTCTAAGGATTTTCTATACCCTACCTCTAACAGATGATAAATATGACTGTTCTAACTGCACTTTGGAACTTTTTTGTGCTTAAAGTAAATGTAGTGGCTGAAAGATAAATTTTGTTCAGTGGGGACAGAAGCATGGGGAAACTACTGACCAGTACATAGCTCCTTTTAAGGGATTTGGTTCTTACTTGTAACTTTGGGGAGCTTACAGATTAGATTATTACAGATCAATTTATAGAGAAAACACTGACAGCCTGTATCAGACAGCACCTTCTACTTGAGCCAGACCTCACATTACAGAAAGCCAGAACTATTGCTAACCAGGTAGAAACTGTCACCACAAAGGCAAAAATCATGATCCAAGGCAACACAAACTAGGTCTAAACAGTGCAGCCATTGCAAATTCAGGCTACAGTACAACCTTGGGACAATTGCACATGAAGTTCAAATAAGAGTCCACAGAACCAATGTTATGCATAGCAAACGGTGTGCTATTTCTGTGGCTCAACACAGCATACTGCACGTTACACCAGCTACCCTCACAGAGATGCACTGCAAAAAGAAGGCCCCTTTGCTGCCCAAATAACGGCGACGAGCTAATTGTCGCCCTCCCCCCCCTTCATACCGGAGGGCGAACACTCAGACTGGGGCCGCGCAGTGGATGCCTGTTAGAAGGCTCCGCTGTGGTAAGAGTATGGAGGCGGTCGGGCAGCCACCCCGAATGCACATGCGCTGGTTGCGTTGCACGGGGGTTTCATTTCAAGACACGCCCCTTTTAGGTAGGGCGAGTCTCCTGTGAGCCACACAGAGCGGCATTCCAGTGTGTGGAGGCGACGAGTCAGCAGCAAGAATCCCTTGCTGCTGGATCGCTGGGCTCGGAGGGGGGGAGGAGGAATCGTCCACATGGAGGCAGCATGGGGAAGGCCTGGAGGAAGGGCACCAAGACCAAGGCACCGGTGGCGGGATGGCACTGGACAGTTGGGGGAGATGACAGCGGGATGGATGGGGAAGCCCTTCCCCCCCCCCCAGGGCAGTAATGTTTGTGCGCCTCAGGGCACCCGAGGCCCGCATGTGAGAGCACACCCGCACAGGGGCCTACAGCGGCAAGCCCTCAGGGGTGATGGGTGAGCAGGGAGAGGGGATCCTTAGGTCCTTCACAGGGACACATGGCAGCCTGGCAGGAGATGAGAGCGGCCCGGTAGGCCTACCCCAGTAGGGATTGAAGAGGCTGTGCAGCGGGGGAGGTGGATTGTAACCCCCCTGGCACAGTACTGTGATGGGATTGGGGGAGGGGGATGCCCCAATCCGGTTGGACCTCCCCGGGAATATGAAAATCGGGGGCAAGACGGGTCCCGCTCCCCCCCGGCAGCAGGAACCAGTGGTCAGTGGGAAGCTGCAGGTTCCACCAGGGGATTCCTCGAGGAAAGGGTTGAAGGAGAAGCAACCCATATAGGAGAAATGGATGCCCCAGGGCAGTACCCATTGCAAAGAGGAGCCCCCATACCCCCCCACAGGGTGGCGGACAAAGTAGAACCGGGGATCCAGAAGGAGTTCCAGGGATGGCACTCTACCGCCAGGGGGCAGGGAACCTAACAAGAGGGCAGTCCCACAGGCCTTCTGGGCCTGGGGATACTATGTCCACAGCTAGTGAAGGACCACCGCCGGCAACCAGGTGAAGGACACAGGGCCCAGGAAAGACAGACGGACCTTTGGACGTTGAGATGTGGTGCAGAATCCTGGCGTTGGAGGCAGAACTCTACGGTGAGAGGAGGGAGCTGTTGGTGCTGCCCGCGATGGGGCGACCCAAAGCCGAGGCCAGTTCTGAACAAGGGATTGTCAGGGTGATCCCAACTCCAGGTGAGCGCAATGTTGTGGGAGTGGCGACTGGGCTGGTGACACAACAGGACGATGGCATGGTGGGGGGACGGGATGGTGCTCCAGCCAGAGAGAGTGGATCCTAACGGAAGACACCCCCGGACAACCACTTCGGGTCCAGACCACCAGCCTCCTGGCCACTATAGTCCAGTCAGGGGCACCACAGTTGGCTTATTTGAATGAGTCATGGGTGTGGGTCACGCCCGCTGTTCCACAGGGCCTTCCCTTGGCAGGGAATGCCATGGTGGGGGCAGTGGAGAGAATAGGGACAACAATGGGACTGGCGGCCGGAGCCTCCATTCCGTATACTGTTCCCACTAGGGGGGAGGTTGGGACCATGACAACCAGACCAGTTAGCCATCCTCCCCCTCCACCTGGGGGGCTATTCCCAGTGTTGTGGCTCGGTTCAGGGAACACCTCCTCCCGGCCATGAAAGAATCTTAAAAGGGGAATATGTAGATCTTTTCACCCTACTTTTTAGTGACCCAATAGTGGATCACACTGATCATGAGGAAGAGAAAGAAAAAGAAAAATTTCAGTGCCCTAAGGGGGATCGCAACTGGGCGAATTGGACTGCTGCATTTGCGATTTATATGGGACTCATCCTACAAGTTGATCCAGGAAGAGGATTAGAACTGCACAAGTATTCTGATATAGTGCGTAGGGCTTACGGCACGGGGCCAGCTGGTACTTGGTTGCGCTACGATGAGGCATTTCGTCATAGGGACGCCAACACACCAGGGCTCCGATGGGACGTTCATGCACCTAACCTATGGTTAGAGTGCATGATCGATGCCACCAAATGCGCCACGAGCAGACAGTGGCCACCCCATGGTACATGGTGGTGTTGCACCAGCGAACAATCCATTTCGTGGTGAGAGTCGTAAGGGGTTTCAAGGAGGACCCGGCCTGTGCTGGGAATACAACTGGGTGGGTCATTGCAATCGAGGAACCTGTAGATTTCATCACGGGTGTTTGAATTGCAGTGGGGGGCACCCAGCAATCAATTGTTTCTGCCCCAAACAAAAAGGGGGAAGAGGGAGGTATGGACAAAGTCCTGGGAACAGTAAGGGCAGATAAGGACCCACAACAGGAGCCCGCCCTGCAAAAGGAACCGACTCCAATCAAAATTGAGTGCCTGGAAGCAGCACTCAAGGGACATCCCAACCATGATGAGGTGGCTTATGTGGCAGATGGGTTTAAACAGGGATTCCTTATTCTAGCGGGTGTGATACCACAGCGTGGGACAGTGAGCAATTTAAAATCTGTGCACGGTCTTGAGGGAGTTGTCAGAAAAAAATTAAAGAAAGAAGCAGGGGAAGGCTTGATAGTAGTCCCATTTAGTCAACCCCCGATGTCCATCCTTGTAGTCTCCCCCTTGGGTATAGTGCCAAAGAAGGCAACGGGTGAATATCATTGAATACATCACCTGTCATACCCGTGGAGAAACTCGGTGAATTATGCAATACCTAAGGAATTAACAACAGTCTGGTATGCATCATTAGACACTGCAGTGGAAAAAGTGAAAGCTATGGGTAGGGGAGCCCTCCTCGAAAAATGTGATGTTAAATCAGCCTTTTGCCTGCTCCCAGTCCATCCGAGCAGTTTTCATCTATTAGGTTTCCAATTTGAGGGGTTGTATTATTATGACCGAGCCATGTCAATTATTATTATTAACAAACATTTATATAGCACCAGCAGTGTACCTGGCACTTTATAAAGTAATAAAATAGACACGGTCCCTGCCCCTAGGGCTTAGCAGGATAAAGAGTCAAACAGAGCAGAGTGAAAGAGGTGAGTTTTAAGGAGAGATTTGAAGGTATGAAGGGAGGGGGCAAGGCGGATGTTCCAGNGACCAGGCTTCTCAGCCTTAAAGGGCCAGTGTCCGGCCCACTCTGTCCCAGGGTCTTTCAGCCCATTTCCTTCACAGGTTGATCCCCAGCTATGGGGCTGGCTCTGCCATGTCCCTATGCATGCTCAGCCCTCTGGCTGGCCCACACAGCCCCCTTCTTAAAGGGGCAGCAGCCCTGCAGCTGTCTCTTATACACATCTAGATGTGTATAGGGGAGCAGGGAAGGCATGGAAGGGTGAGAGAAGGGACAGAGGAGGAGGGAAGTGCACAGGCTGGAGTATGGAGGGCAATAAGTGCAGAGAGGTAGGGGGGAGCGAGGTTGTGAAGAGCTTTATAGGTGAAGACCTTATGGGGTGCTCCATTTCCTGCTTGGCATTCGAACAATTTAGTTCCTTGCTGGAGTGGGTTTTTAGGCAAAGATTGCAGGCCAGGGATGTGATGAAATATTTGGACGATTTCTTGATAATGGGCCGCCCAGCGGTGGCGGAATGTGCCACCGCCCTGCGGGTATTTCAAGAGGTGGCCCACGACTTAAGCGTCCCACTAGCTCTGGAAAAAACAGAGGGGCCGGCAACAAAACTCACATACCTAGGCATCAAACTTGATACAGAAATGTCAACTTCACGTTTTCCCCAGGAGAAGTTTAGGGCATTGAGGGAAAAGATAACAGGGTGTTTGGCAGCACGTAAGATCACAGTCAGAGCACTGCTTGACATTGCACAGCTTAATCTGCTCTGGTCAGTTTGAACAGGTAACACATAGGGGGGTGTCAGGTCTCTGGGTTTGGCCTAAAGACTCCAGTTTTAAAAGGCCAGACGCAGTAACCCGAAATGTATATAGCTAGGGAGGGGGCAGGGATCTCAGACCTGGGGCCAAATGTGGCCCCTGCCCAGTTTTTATTTGATCTCTTTCCAATTCCTGGAATTTATGCAGCCTCAGAGCGTTCACTAATTTTCAAAGTGGCCCTCACACCTCATATGTAGGCTCCAAAAGAAGTTCTGTCCAAAAGGATAATGGCCAAAATCCTAGGGGGTCAGAGAGAGTCTTCTGAACTTTTGAAACAAATGTAGACCTTCCTTTAGAGGGGAGGGGAGGAAAAGCAAATAAAAATGTTGAAGAAAGACAAATGTTAACAAATCCTCTCAGAAGGAGTGATACTGGGGGATCCTTCCTACTTCTAAAACTTCATTTTCATGATTCTTTATTCCTGACGTGTACAAGTTTCACTAACAGTGGTGAGGGAATATCACATCTATGTGGAACATAGGATAAGCAACCTTGGGACTATGAGGAGTGTTTCTTATTAGTTCAGCTCTTCTGGCAAAACCAAACTGTTATAGGGATAAAAACTATGGGATAAAACTGTTGCAACTGGGTACTCTATCAAGGTTATAATTGTTTCATAGGTAATACTAATACTAATAAGAAGTCAGGATCCAATTCTTCAGGATGCAGCCCTCAAAGTGGGTGTTCTTAGACAGAGCAGCACTAATGGCTACCCCAGGGTCTACTTCGGCGAGTTTACAAAGAGGCAGCCACCATCGCAGACCACAGTCCATTGGCAAGGCATCTCCCTTCCCCATATCATAGAGCTGTGGGTGGAGTGCCAGCCACTCTAGGCTGCATCCGGCAGTTCTATAGCTGTTGCCAGGGCAATCTCTGGCCTGAAGCAGAGCTGCAGTGGCCCATCTGCAAGTAGATGGACTGCTGCTCTGCCCCTGGCTGGTGCTCCAGGTTTAAGTGGCCCACTCCGCTTGTGGTGCTCTGGGATGTTCCAGAACACCACAAGCGGAGCTGGCCCAGAGCAGGCAGTGCCTGCCCCGCTTCACCCCCGGGTGGCCCGCATTTACACAGATGGACCACCCGGGAATGGGGCGGATCAGGAGCCCATATAAAAACATCAATTGTGACCTCATTAGGTTGTTGATACCTGGGAACTGAAGCACTTTTGTGAAGCTTGCAAGGGCACATGTACTTCACCCAAGAGGCAACATGACCATTTTCTTACACTCCATCATAAAAGTGTGTGTTAGGCCAAGTTTGACAATTAGTTTAGTTTGGGGGTGTTGGAATATCACCCCAGCAAGTAACAGATGTGATACTGACTAATGATAAAGCAGCAACTCCTTTTTTCACCCCGCTACTTCATTCCGCCGTTTCGGAAATGCCTGCAACTTTGCATAGCTTTTCCATCAGCATTCCGCTATTCGGAAACTGTCGGAACAATTTTGGAAACTGTCCGAAGAAGCACTGTTCCGCTACTTCGCAGTGCTGATGGAAATTGCGGAAGATCAAAACTGTCAGAACAAACATCATTCCGCTATTTTCAGAGCCGGTGGAAGTAGCGGAATGAATGTAGCAGAATGAAACTAGCGGAATGAACATCTCTATCACACCGTGCCACTCATTGTGGAAGAGCTTTTTCCAGCAGAAAAAGCTACCACAGCAGCTTTCCGTTTCAGCCCTAATACTGACAACTACTACAAAGCACTGTTTGAGACCCGTACATGCTTGTGACATAATTTGAGACCCGTACATGCTTGTGGCACTTAACAGTCCACTTTACACTAGTAAAGAAACCTGCCAGACAGAAGTGCCTATGTGATGGGTTGAGTAACACTTGGAATAGGGGGCTGCAATGCATTTTCATTTTTTTTAGTTACTAAAATGAATAGTTTCCCAAAACAAATGAATAAGCAAACATTTGTTTGCTTTCATTATTTTTCATTAAAAAATAATAAATAAAACAATCATTGCGCATGTGAAAAACATGGACACCAGACTGGCATGTGCATGTGCATGTAACGTGTATATGAAGCCACTAGGAGAGGTAATTCGCAGCTGGAGGATCCATTGTCATCAATATGCCGACAACACTCAGCTGTAGCTTTCATTTTCAACTAACCCAGGTCCTGCAGTCTTATTGCTCTCATGGTGCTTGGCTGCTGTGGGGGATTGGATGAGGTCGAGCTAAAGCTCAATCCTGAGAAGACAGAGGTGATATTGGTGGGCAGGGTTGGTGATCTGGGGGAGGGATCACCCTCATTATTGGGGATGTTCGTGCTCCATTGGTTCCATCTGTGTGGAGCCTGGATCTGCAGCTGTGCTTGGATTTGCAGGTGTCAGCTGTGGCCAGGGGTGCCTTCTGCCAATTACATCTGGTGAGGAGGCTCTGTCCGTGTCTCGGACTCCGATCTTGCCACTCTCACCCATGCGTTCATCACCTTGAGGTTGGACTATTGTAATGTGCTCTACATCGGGTTGCCTTTGGTGATGGTTCGGAGACTGCAGCTGCTGCAAAATGCTGTGGCCTGCCTGTTGACTGGGAGCACAGTAAACCAGTGCTCCAGGTGTTGCACTGGCTGCTGATTGTCTTCCAGGCCCAATTCAAAGTGCTGGCGTTGACCTTTAAAGCCCTACACAGCCTGGGCTCCACTTACCTGAGGGACCACCTCACTCCCTGGGTGGCCCTTGAAGTTGTCTGCGGGCGCCTTCCTGGAGGTCCCCGTTACCGGTGGGTCTTCCGCTCCGTCACTGTGGAATGTGCTCCCGGTGGAGATCTGTCTCAGCCCAGATCTCCTGGTGTTCCGCTGGTAATGTAAGACCTGGCTCTTCCATCAGGCGTTTGGGGAGGGGGAGTTGGGTGGGATGGAATAGAGGGTTGTGGGTGGGTGTTTGCTTTAGGCACAGCTTGGGTTTTTCTGATATGATTAAGCAGATGAAGTTTTTATTGTTATTTTTATGTTTTAATATTGTTTGTAACTGCTCTGAGTTGCTATCAGGTGAGGGGCTGGGTAAAAATGAAATAAATGAATGAAATGTATGCCCTTTTCCAAAATGGCAGTGGCAGCATTGACACTATTTTGGAAGAGGGCAGCCATTATGCACATGTGCAAAACCCCCACTGCACATATCCAAAATTGCAAGGATGCTGCTGCTGCTGCCATTTTGGAAAAGGGTATGCATGCACAGAATGGTCCAGAGGCCATTTTGTGCTCATGCAATGAATTTTTAATTTAATTTTTAAAGTAGTTTTTAAACTAAATATGTAACAAAAATGAATTTTTTAAAAAACAAAAACAAATGCATTTTTGTAAATGAAAATGAATAGCTTCTGCATATCCCTAACTTGGGAAAAAAATTAGAAACTGACAGATGCTTAAAAGGGAAGTTAACTATGGATTCTGGTTCCTTGTATCATAGATAGGGATGCTTTATGGGAACAGCAGGAAATGGCAGTTCATTTTTTAAGTATTATATCATATTTGTAAAAGAGACTTCACAAGAGTACAGCTAAAAGAATAACTGATTTCACAGGATTATTTTCCTCACATAAATTTGAGATTATTATCCCTACTTAATATTTATAAGTGCCAAATGCCTACATTTCTCTGGTAGTGTGTAACCAAAACTCATAAATGCCCAACACTCTTGGCACTAGAAAATTAAAGCTAAACTGTTAGCAATTAGAAGTAATTATAATGATCTGATTTCCTTATGTTAGACTAAATTAACCTGAAGTGAATCTTTGTCCCAGTTCTCCTACTTATTGCCATAATTTTTGAATTTGGAAATTAGGTCCAGATAAATAACTTTTTTGTTTCTGCCTTGAAAAGTACTTTTCCTTGAGTAATGTATTAAAATGCAGGAAACAATGTAGCTCATAATATATATCTGAAACGGCTTTCGCTAAGATCACCAACAATCTTCTTGTGGCTAAATCTAATCACCTTTATATTATTCTTGTCTTCCTTGACCTCTCTGCTGCCTTCGATACTGTCGACCACTCACTCTTGCTGGATTCACTTCACTCCCTTGGCTTCCGTGGTTCCGTCCTCGCATGGTTCTCCTCCTACCTCTCTGACCACTCCTTCAATGTGTTTCTTGCCAACTCCACCTCCTCCTCCATTCCACTCTTGGTTGGTGTTCCCTAAGGCTCTGTCCTTGGCCCTCTCCTCTTTGTCAGCCGCCGCAGCCACTGCCAGGCGCGGCGGCCCCCCCCCCGCTCGGAAACCAGGACACCCACCCCGCTTACCCGACGGGGCAGCCCGCCGCCTCCGTTCCTGACGCCCCCAGCCGGGGGCCCTAATGGCGGCGAGGGCACCGGGGAAAGCCCCATGCCTGTGAGAGACGCTGGGGAGCCCCGCCCCCCGTTGCGGCGCTCCGCGCGCCTCCAGGCACGCACGGGGGGCGGAGCCAACACTACAAAGGCCGGCACTGTCAGAGTCACAGTGCCGGTGAACAGAGCTGCAGGCCCTGGAGAGACTGGCCCCCTGAGCTAAGTG
>QEPC01015016.1:3332266-3344200 GCA_003113815.1 Sphenodon punctatus | reverse complement strand
CCCCACCCCCACCCCCATCTCTCAGATTATAAGCCCTAGGCAGGGACCACTATTCAATTACTTTGTAAAGCACCAGGTACATTGCTTGCACTATATAAATACTTGCTATAATAATAATAATAATAATAATAATCATATATATCAAATCTTTTGACACAGTTCCACATGACATTCTCATAAGACAGTTGGAGAAACATGGGGTGGAAGGAACTACCATGTGGGGGGTTCACAAATGGCTGAAAAACAGCACTGAGAGTAGTATTAATTAGAAGTTAAACAAATATCTGCTACTATCCAGTATCGAGCCAGATATTGTGGTATCCATAGTTCATAGGAACTCCCTCCCAGAGGAAGCTCGACTGGCCCAAGATCTCCTGACTTTTCATCGTAAATGTAAGACCTGGCTGTTCTGTCAGACTTTTGGCAGATGGGATGGGTAGGGAGGGGAGAGGTTGGTTATTGTTCCTGCCCTGGGTTGGTTTTATGCTGCTGAATTTGTTTATGAAATAGTATATTTTTGTATTGTTTTAATGTATACAAAATGGAATTTTGGTTTTTATAGATGTTTTACTTTGTATTTTGTAAACCGCTTTGAGTACTGTGGCAGAAAAGCAGGGTATAAATGTGATTAAATAAATAAATAAATAGTATCACCTAGGGAGAGTTCTTAGCAACTCCTGTGGAATGCCCATACCCTAGGATGGTTAATGGACTCCTAGAAATACACCATGCTGGTGTAAATTAATTCACTTAATACAGGAATAGTTTTTTATGTCTTATTGTAGGTGTTGGGGATGGATCAGACTCACCACTGCCCAGTGCACCAATGCAGGAGAGGTTGGATTAATCCCTAGTGTAACTCCGCTGAGTACAGAGATGATTTTCAACTTAAGAAGCCAAGGCATGTTCGTCATGTTTCAGCAGCCATAATAGGGAACTGAAGCAAATGATCATTGGGCCACTGGGGATACTTGCCCAACACCAATTCACACTTGTGAATAGATAGCAATTCTGAGTCCATGAAATGCATTGTCCTGAATCTCCTCCCTGACAATTTCCTCCATTTAGTGGGCCTGCAGTTTATCAAGCAACTGATCAAACACCATAAAAAATAATGTTATGGGTTGCACTCTGTGGCCTTTTGATCAGTCACACTTTTAGAATTTGGGTTGGAGCATTAGTGCTGCCAAAAACAAAGCTACGCAACATTATTGTATAATAGCTAAAACTAATAGAGTGCAATCCACAAACCAGTGGTTAGCAGCCTTAGTGTGCTACTAAAACTACAGCTTCACCAATGACTTTGCTGATATATCAGTCTTCACCATTGCTCTTCTTGATTCCTCCATAGTTTTTAAATTGGAATTTTTACTATCTCTCCCCTGCCTGCAAGACAGAACAATTATAATATTTAATGTTATATTCTACCTTAACACACAGTACTACCATATGGATCAAAAGAACATCAGCATGAAGTCTAAGGCTGCGGGATGGGAATATCGGAATCGGCAAACTCTAGGGATGGGAATATCAGAATTGGTTCAATACGATTTGCTTGATTTTTTGAGAAATCATATTGACCCAAAGAATCCAATCTTGCTGAGGGATACAATCCAAAAGGATCAGTTCCCCCAGTGGAGTCTATCGAAGCTCCTTGGAGCGGCACTGGCACCACTCCAAGGAGCTTTCGGGGAACCCCAGTTCTGCCTCCCATGGACCAGGGCCACACGGGGGGGGGAGTGGGGTAGTTCCCGCCCAGGACCCCTACCTGACACCTGCCTCCCATGGACTTGTGCCCACCCACCCCAGCACCTACTGCAGCAGCACTGGGGTGGGTGACTGGGAATAAATCTGGGGGAGGTGTGTAGCGTTGGGCAGGGGTGCTGGGAGGCAGAGGTGGCTGGGAGGAGAGGGAGAGGCAGTTTAACTTACCTGGCTTTTTCCCCTTAGGCTTGGAGTCTGTCCATCAGCTCCCCACGGTGCCCGGTGCGGCCTTTACAGGGCAGCGCCAGGCAGACATACAAAGAAAAACTGCGCATGGGAATGATGGCCACCGTGACTGTTTCGTGCATGTGTGGCCATTTTCCAAAATGGTGCTGGCAGCATCAGTGCCATTTTGGAAAGTAGCTGCCAGTCTGTGTGTGCCTAGATGTCATCTGAGCATGCACAGACTGACTGTCATTTTCCAAAATGACACCAACACTGCCAGTGCCATTTTGGAAAATAGAAACGCATGCGCAGAATGGCCATGGTGACCATTTTGTGCATTCACAGGAGCCCAAGGGAGGCAGGTGCCGGGTACGGCCCCTGCGTGGCCCCTCTAACCCCAGCTCTGCCTCCCCTGGATTCCTGTCCAGTGCCTGGGACCAGCAGGAGTCTGGGGGAGGAATAGCTGGGGGAAGACACTGGATTTAAGCCGTACTGATGGAAATCCAAATCAATTCCAATCAATACAATCTAAAATCGGATTGAAAGTTGGGTCAATACGATTTTGAACCGATCCCAATTTTCAGTACGGTTTCCCATCTCTACTAAACTCCTTTGTACCAGCAGGGTCGCTTGGATGTGGAATAAACAGGAAGAGCAAGCATATTAGCACCTAGAAAATCCAGACTTTTTACCTCTATACATCTAATCGTAGCAAACACTGTAACATGGAAAGAAACACAAAAATAAATTACATAGATTGATTTTTTCCAGATTGAAATATTTTTCAAACTTTATAAAAGGCACCAACTGAGTTTTAAATTAACACAGGTTAGAATAGATGTTATGCTTTAGTGCTGGGCTTCTATTTTGGGTTTTATGAAATATGGAGGTGAAAAACCTGTTGTCAAAGGAAGATTTCTTTCATTTTACACATTGTGTGTGTCTACGTGATACATCAGTATTTCTTTTTGACAGATATAAGGACATATTGATTTAATTAAATCTCCTGCTTTCCTTTACCGATTTTGAGCTTATGATCGCTGAACACATTTCAAACAATCAATGGGACACTTGGCAGCAGCTCCATAGATCATGGAGTAAATCTAATCTGGCAAGTCACTTGGGGGTGGGGGTGGGAATGAGGTTTCTTCTGACATAAATATCATGGCATCAGTGACTGAAAAGGCCGATTACAGTTCAGTCTGAAAGCAGGGACTTGTGTGTTGTGTCTGATCTTCTGCTTATTGAAGAAGAGCAAGTTTGCTCTCTTAAAGCAGCAGCGGCAACAAGATTTTCCAATGGCTTAAGTCTTGGCTATTGGAAGTGAATGCCTGTCGGAGGGGCTGCACCAGACAACTCCCAGAGGGCAGCTGTTCCTCCACCCCCCAACTCTCCCCTGTCCCACCCCCTTTCCCCCAAGCTCAGGGGTTTTACACTTATCCCCCAGAGTTATAACTAGATTTGAAAAGGTTCAGCTCCCACTTACCCAGCATGCTGGCCTCTTCTGAAAATCAAGCCACGGTAATACTACGGGAGAGGCTGGGTGTTCAGCAAATTTCAAAATCTAACTTTATTTTGGTGCCTAAAGAGGAAATCATAGAATCCTAGTGCTAGAAAGAACCTAAAGGGACATCAAGTCAATTTCCTACTGTGATGAAGGTAGCGTACAGCTACAATATCCCTGACAGATGGCTGTCCAGTCTCTTGAAAATCTAGCTCTTATTTTGAGTGGTGTGCATTCAGAATCAGTTTCTAAGTTTGTTTGTTTTTTTCAAAAAACCAAACAAACCCTGGTCCTTAATGAAAAAGCACTGAAACTTGGAGTAAAAACTAAGACTACAATCCTAAACAAACTTCCCCCAGCAGAACCTTTTAAGACTGCAGCCAGGGGTATCAGTGGTGACTGGTGTTTTTTTGAGGCTGGTGGGGCAGTGGTTGGGTTGAACCTTCTGCTGCTGGCTTTGCTGCCGGCAGACCAGAGTCAGGGGCAGCGGTAGGCCGGTGGCGTGGCTTAACCCAGCAGCAAGGAGTTCCAAGGGTTAACATTGGATGGACATTACATTACTTAATGCTGGGAACTTCTTTCTGCTATGTAAAGGACTCCCACTGGAGGCTAGAGAGCCCTCTTACTGGGGTCCCATCCACTCTCTCCCACCAGATCCAAATTAACCATAGCAGGTTACAAAAATAGATTACATTGCCATTGCCTACCTTTATCTTGAACCCTCGAATCCTCGATTTTCATGGCATTCTTTTCGTTCTCTTCTCAGAAGAGAATGAAAGGGAAGAGAAGGACAACAGAGGAGAGTAGGAAGGAAAGGGTTTGGTTTTGGTGCACAAGAAGAGTAAGGGGAAGAGATGGGTTCAGTGGGGGACAGGGGAAAGGGGCCTCCTTGTTGTCTGCAGCCTTCTCTTCTGCCATGCTCCTACCTACTTTCTCCTCTGTTCATAAGGAGAGCAGTTGCAGGCCTGTATAGCAATCAAACACTCCCCATCCAAACCAGCATCCCCAGTACCAACACTGTATCCCCAGCAGCCAAATGCCTGTCCAAGCAAACAGGCCTTTTTAAAAAGTTTGGCCAGTTTCAGGGCTGCATTGCCACCAAACCAGGCCCATTGAGACCGCATTCCCAGTACCTACACCGTATCCCTGGCAGCCAAATGCCTGTCCAAGTACACAGTCCTTTTAAAAAAGTTTGGCCAGTTACAGACCTCTGTTTGCACCAAACCAGCCACATCAAAATTTAAACAATGCATTTCTGTTTCTCAACAAAAACCCCAGGCAAGATGCTCAAAGTCACACAGTCACAAGCAGAGAGGCCAGAAACTACTTTCCAGCAGAGAACAGCAGTGAAACAGTAAAGGGACCATTTTAAGAAAAGAGTAGCCACAACAAGTAGACCCACAAATTTACAAAATGGCCTCTCTACTCATGCTTGGGAGGGGAGAAGGAAAGCAGGAATGCATCATGCAAACACAGAGCAAGCAAAGCTAACAATCTTAAGGCAACAATGTTATGTGCAGTCCTTAGCACACCATAAAAGCAGCAGCGGGGATTTCCACTTGTTCCCCAAAACATGCTACACAGCTCTGTTTCAATGTAAGAGGTAGTTTCTGCTGAAACTAAACATGGAGCATTCATGCAAGGACTAGCCATTAGTGAAAAAGCCTGCCACAGCATCCCACTAAACTGCAAAGGGTGGGGCTATTTTAAAATGCATGGAACATTCCAGTAAATATTGGAAACCCTTCCATCCAAGCCCCATGGTACGCCACCCATAAAACAGAAAGCAGTCAGTTTACATCAAAAAAAGCCAAGAAAGAGACCAATTTTAACCAAAAGTAGCCATGGCCAGTGGGGGTACCAGAAAATGGCCACAGCCTTTGCACATGCTTGAGGGGTTTGGGAGAAGAGTGGGGGGAAACGAGCAGTGCACATGCAAACATGAACACAGAACAAGCAAAAGCAAACCAGATCTTAAACCAACTCAACCATATTAGTCTTAACACACCACAAAAGCATCAGCGAGGAATTCTACTTGTCCCACAAAACATGCTTCACTGTTACACCTCTGTTGAAGCCCCATTCTCTCCGCCCCCCCACAAGCAGCCCCCATTCTCCCCCCCACAAGCAGCATTCATTCTCTCCCCCCCAAGCAGCATTCATTCTTTCCCCCCAAGCAGCACCCCAGGACCCCTTTTCACCAGTGTTTCCCAGAAAAATAACTAAAAATAATTAACTCACCAATGGGGATATGTCTGATGCTGGTTCAGCAGCAGCGTGGGGTAACAAAGCCACAAACAGGTAATCCAGCGCTCTCCACCAAAATTGCGCAGATCACCAGCACACCAAATGAGGAGAGTTCTCTTTTAACCCCACTCTAGGGGGTGGGGTACAGGCAGGCAGCCTGAGCTCTCAACAGCAGCAGCTGTGCACACTGGTACACACTGCCTGGGCGTTTGAGTCTCCAGTCCAAACAGAGTCTTTCAAAGCAGCCCATAGGGCTCTGTGGAACACTGCCCCCACTGGTGGGAAAAGCAAAGTGCTTTTCCCCAGTCAGGCAGCATGGGCTCTAAGCCCAATAGCCCAGATCGCATTTGTAAAGTTTTGTCCCTTAAGGGACTCCTCAGAGCAGGCTCAGCGGGAGGGACTGGCCCCCACCCCCTCAGCTCCTGCCTGCACATGTGTCCAGGGAGGCACAACAACAACAACACTGAGTATTCAGTTGATTGATGAACTGGAGGACTCGGAGCAAGTCTGGAGCAGGTTGCTGGCTCCCCCGCACCCCTGGGTGCCTTTGGGACTCAAGTGAGGGGGTTTTTTGTTTTTGTTTTTTTTCTTTCTTTTTAAAAGCATGAAGAGTGTGCAGAGGGGGATCAGGCCAGGAGGGGCTGTGCCTCTGGTGCCCTGCAATGTGAACCGCCCCTGAGGGGCATAGCTATCATGGAGCAAGGGGGCTCCAGGCCCTGGACTCCTGGAGAGTCCTTTGCAAGTGGTTTGAGCACCAGTAAGAAATTTTCAGATTGGGCAGGGCCAACACTCTTCCCCTGCCCACTCTGAAAGAGTTCTAGTCTCACTCGGGACACTTGCAAAGGGCCCCACTGTAAAAACAACACAAACAACAAAATCCCAAGCTACTATAAAAGTATTCAATCTCTAAAAAGCAAAAATAAGCTACTCTTATCACCTAAAACAACATAATTATTTAATAATAATAAATAATAATAATTAATACTAATAATTAATAATTATAATAATCTTAATAACAAAAATCCAAACTGGAATATAATCCTCCCTTGTCCAAGGAAAGCAAGTACAGAACATCTTGTCCCCTAAGATAAAAGGGCCCAGAACCGGGACTACTGTAGCAAGTCCTTGCTCTTCAATGGATAGCAAAACTGGACTAGTCTTAACCTCATATATCTTAACTTTACAATATACTTTATTCTGCCTAAATTTCCAACACAATCCCAGCATAACCCTTTATAGGATAACCCACTCATTTTCCCATAACACAAATCCAAAAAGGTTACAACTTCACACCCAACTAAGAATTCAAGGCTAATAAAGGATATGTAATTCTAAATAGCAGCTGCCCGAAAGGCAAATGCTGCTAATTTGGTAATTATATCACAATTAGTCTGCTGTTTGTGATATCATTTTTTAAAATTGTGATTATCCATTTTTCTTTCTTAGAGAAAAAGACGATCCGATTTAAAATAGGGGTAAGAAAAAGATCCGTAATATCAGAAAAATGAAGACATTTGAGAACATAATGGATTGAATCCTCCACCATCCCTATTCCACAAGGACAAATTCTTTTCTCTGAGGGTAGAGCTACTCTACAATCACAAGTTACAGTCAGAGCCATCTGCTGGAGGCATAGTCTGGCCAGCTGGATGTGGAGAATAGGTTTTAAGTTTAACTGTAAATATTTTGCCATTCCCTCAGTTTTCCAGTGAACATATAGAGGAACCATCCGATTTACCCTCATTACTGCAAAATCATCTTGTTCAACTATATCTCTTAGTTTTTGATATACCATTTCTCTTTCCCTTAATGAAAAAAACCTAACATCTTTGTTCTTATGGTAGCCCAGTCCAGTCTTATTCAAAGTATTAATAACAAAGTTTAACCATGGCGACTGTTTTGACATTGTTCACAGGGTATCTACTAAATAACATTTCTTTGAAATGCGAGATGTATTGAAAGTCAAAAGCTTAAACCAATAATTCAAAAATCGTATTGTAATAACTAATGCCAAAGGGTCTAGGCCCAGTTCTTCTCTAACAAATAGGGCTGGCAATGAGGGAGGGAGTCCCAAAAGTGACCTAAACGATTTATTCTGTATAACCTCTAGGTTATTATCTGCAACAAAACCCCATATTTCTGATCTGTAGGCCATTTGTGTTATAATCTTGACCTTAAATGCCCTCACTATAGCTAAAACCAACCTTTCTGCATATGCATTATAGAATTTTTTAATACCAAACAGTGACTGGGTTGTTTTCAGCTTAACCATCGACATGTTTTTCCCATTTATTACTAGATGCAAAAGTCACACCTAGATATGTAAAACAGTTAATCACTTCAATCTTGTGACTTCCAATATACCATGGAAATCTTCTCATGGGTCTACCCCAAATGAGAATTTTAGTTTTGGCATAATTAATGGCCATATCATTCAATACACATATCAGAGTGAATTCTGTCATAGCCTGCTGTAAACCAAAAGGTGTTCTTGCAATAAAGTGTCATTAGCGTAGAGTAAAATACCAACAACATGTGATGCCAAAACTTCTGGAGGATGAAAATTTACATTATACGTGTCAGTGATAACATTATTAACATAAATATTAAACAGCAAGGGGGCCAACAAACAGCCTTTCTGGACACCCCTACTCATTTGGAATCTTGAAGATATTTGACCTGCACTCCCAAACCGAACATAAGCCCATGTGTCTGTATAATACAACACCAAGATCCATAACAGAAGGGGGTCTATACGCAAGGAATACAATTTATTCCATAAGCGCTCTCTATCGATCATATCAAAAGCTGAAGAAAGGTCAATAAATACAACATATAAAGGCATCTTCATAACCTTGGTATATTTATGTATCAAGCATTGAAGCGTATATACATGGTCTATCGTTGCATAACCTGGTCTAAATCCTGCCTGTTCTTCCCTGAGGATATCATAAACCCAAGTCCAAAGATGCTGCAGTAAGTACCTCCCAAATAACTTTGTAACTATATTTATGAGGGAGATCGGTCTATAGGACCATACGTGCACCCTTTTTATAGATGGGTACTATCAAGTTCCCCTTCCATGCCTCAGGTATACATCCAGTAAAAATAATACAATTAAACCAGGAGGTGAGATGTTTGAAAACGTTCTACTGGAAGACCATCTAAACCGGGGGCTTTATTCTGCCTTTGCAACATAATCAAACGTTCTACCTCTTCTTCTGTAACTTGATATACTGTAGCAGCAGGAGTTAGCTGAACCTCAATGAGATGATGCCCTAATCCCTATTGCCGAGAACTGGTTAGCATAATATGACACGCATGTCCCAGCAGTTATATTAGAATCCATCCTGAGGATAGAACTTGATGAGCTCCTAGCCACCATATTCCAAAATGCTTTGTTATCACCAGAGCTTATAGCAGCACACAAGTTATTCCACTGAGCTTCAACACATGATCGTTTCTTCTTCTCAGTAAGTTTTTTTATAAAACTTATAGAACTCACTTCCATTCTGCAATCTCTCTAAAGGATCCAACTTTCTTCAACTTTTTAATCTTCCTATGAAAGTCCCATTTTCATTCCAAACAATCAGTATCAAATCATGCTGCACCTCCGTTAGATTTAATTTTAGACCTTATTTCTATTTTCTTACCTAACACAGGATTCAAAATGTCTATTATCATCTGCATACCACCCAAAATCTCCTCCGGATGAGTAGAGTCTTGCCTGCATATGTTGCTCCACCAAGAAGTTCTGGTCACCATTATCGCTGCTGCCCAGGGCAAACTGAACATCCAGCCGGGCCCAGAGCTCATATAGGACAGACCTCTCAACTACAGTAGGCTCCACCATCCCAGTCCCTCTGCTGCAGGAAGTTCCACGGTGAGGTAGGGACCCCCAGCTGGGGGCACGAACAACCACAGCTAATGCATGCAATCCTGGCACTTGACCTGCTGTCTCCAGTGACCCCTGGCATGCATCAGGATGGTTGCAAAGGTGATGGGGAGGGAGGGCTGACCAGATAATGGAACAATGCACATGCCCATACACAGGGTCACTGGGGAGAGACCTCCCAGCATTTTTATTGTAGACAGTAATCTTGGCCCCTCCATGATACAGGGACACCTGGCCACATTAGGGCCGGGGCCCTGCAGCCACAGGGATGCCATCAGAACCCTGTCCCCAGTTGAGGAGGAGAGAACAAACCCAAGGGAAACACACATGGGCAGCACGTTAGGCAATGACATGTAACTGTTTTTTTCACCATACCACAACGGAATGGCAGAACAGAATTCTGCAACACAGTAGTCATGGGCTTGGTGCCATCTGGTGCTCTGGGTGAGGACTAGCTCATGCAGGTGCCAGCAGATCTCCAGCAGGAACTGCCAGTCCTGGCTCCACTCCTGCTTGCACTCCAGGTACATCTCACGCACTGTAAAGGGAGATGGGGCAGTATAGGAAGCTGTCCAGCTCCTTGTGAAACAGCTCTGTGCAGTGCACCTGGCACAGCCAGACAGTAGGTTGTTCTCATGGACCAACTTGTATCCACTTCTCCAGTCCTATACCTGCTGCTGGCACTGGGACATACCCCTATTGTACCCCAGTCGAGCCATCTCCTTGGCGATGTCTTGATATACCGATTCATTTTGGTGGCATCTCTGATGTTTCTCCTGTGTTTTGGCCTTCACCCACAGCCAGCTGATGGCCTTGGTCTCTTCCTGTGCTCAGGGCATGCCCTTGAGTGCAGGGCCTATGGGGTGTGTGGCCTGTACGGCTGGGGTCTGCAAGGGCGATTGTCTCCCAGTCAGGCAAGCTTGGGGTGTGTGTGTGTGCATATGTGTGTGTGTGTGTGTGTGTGTGTGTGTGTGTGTGTGTGTGTGTGTGACTGGTTCATGAGCAGCCACTGTGCCACTCTAGCCAGCGCCATTTCTTCATGGTGCTGGTGGACCTGTCACATGGGCCAGGGATGCATGTGGGGCCCTCCCCACACATGGGTTCATCTGCCCCACACAGAGCAACCTAGCTTTTTCTCCACTGCTCTGTGAGTGACCATGGGTGGGTGGTGCATGGGTTGTGGGAGCTTGCACTGCCCCCCCCCCCCACACACACACACCACCTTCATATGGGTGTTGTTTTGATGTATCTGGAATGGGCGGACCTGTGTGTAGTCTCTCATCTAAAAATGGTCTCTGAAGAAGAACACAAAAAAGAAGCACAGGCATACATTGAAGTAAGAGAGTTAAATTAGACTAGCTCTGAATAGAATATAACCATCAGCAGATGGGCCATGTTATTTTGAGCCCAAGGATGTGTATGCAGCTGCAGAGCTAGCAAACGTTAGCATTACAAAGAAGGGTCTGTGCATACTCAAGGGGCTGTGTTTACCCTTGGGCCACTGCATACCTTGGAGGAGGAGACGAGCTAGCTCCATCCAGTTTTCCATTCTGTTCTAATCTCAATGCAAAGGGCAGGGATTCTCTCCACCAAATGTAAGCATAGGGATAGAAACTAGGCCTGAAATGAGCAGCTAAATTGCTGCTCACAAGAAATTTTGGTATATCAGGAACTGGGATCGATTTCCCAATACCAGTGTGATTTCTTGATTCTCACAATACTGAGAGTTACTATCCTGATTTACCAACTTTCCACTTACCTTTACCTTTACCGTATATCCCGTAACATTAATGTATCACTTACCACATTTCTGAGGGTACTATTTTACTTCCAGATTTGTTGTTTCTGCATTTTTGAGATAATCACAGTGTGAATAGCCTACCCCCTTAACCTCCACTACAGTGCCTCCTATCAGAATTCTTGTATGTTGTTCCCTTTGCTTTGACCAATCTGCAACAGGATTGCATATTAGTAATGGAATCTACATACCAGCCAATGAGTGGCAAAGAAGTACAAGAGAAAATGGAGTGCAAGTGGCATTATTAATTTATTATTAATTATTATTATTAAGCATTTATATAGTACCAGCAATGTACCTGGCACTTTACAATTGTAAGAAAGAGACACAGTCCCTGCCCCAGTGGGCTTACAATTTAAAAGAGACAAGGGGGTGAGACAAAGGGTGGGGGAAACAGAGGAAGAGACAAGGATACATACATGAACTCGTGAGGTCTCGGGTGTACGTGCTTGGCTTAGTGACAAAGGTGTGGTTACTCAGTTAATGTTACACAAGATATGATGATTCAGGATAAGTCAGCAAGGGGGCGAGGGGAAGAATTGGGGCCTGGGGGGTGGGATT
>QEPC01015016.1:3282579-3332145 GCA_003113815.1 Sphenodon punctatus | reverse complement strand
GGCCTGGGGGTGGGATTGGAGGTGGGGAACAGAATGGAGGCTTGGGGGTGGGATTGGGTGGGGGTGGGTAGAATGGGGACTCTTGGAGGGGGGAAATTGGATTCTGAGGTGGAATTGGGGCTGGGGGAAGAATGAGGGTCTGGGGGTAGGTGTTAGGTGGGAGGGGGAAGGGGGAGAGAAGACACCGGGCGAGAGGGGGTTTCTGTGGATCAGGGAGGGGGCTGACCACAGGGCCGTCTCTCCACTAGCACACTGGGTTGCCAGTAATCCCCTCAGGGTGTTGGGTGGGCTTTCCTCCAAGTTCAGAAGGCAACATGTATCATCATCGGGGAGGAGAGAATGTGCCACAGGGAAAGATAGCAATGGGAGGGGGACCAAATACTCGCCACAACACACAGCCCGGGAAACCAGCATGGGACGGGGGGGTGGGAGTCCACATGAGACGGACAACAGGAGGGGGGCCGGGGAGTGGGACAGGGAAGGAATAGGGGAGCAGGGGGTTCCGGGGGAAGGAGGGGGCAGGAACAAACACAACCTGAAGAGAGGACCAGGGGGGAATGGATCACAGGCAGGGTTCACCAAACCACGGACCAGGCAGGGTTAATGGGGCAAGGGGTGCAGGAGGCTAACTCACACCAAACTGACACAAGGTAGAGGTTAGCAAGGCAAGGTACAGGAATAGGATCAACAATCACCACCACTCAGCAACAATTCAAAGACTTAGCTTTTGCAACGAGGATAGGGGCCAGCTTCTCTTAGTGATTACCGGCGGGGAACTGAGGCCCCGCCGGCACTTCTTATCCACTTCCTGGTTTCCCCAGGTGTGAGCCCTTGTGATCCGGTGGAGGCCCCTCCCCCTGCTGAGTGCGCTCTGCCACCAAGCATGCACTACGGCGGGGTGGGGCCAGAGCTGTGCGCTGGGAGGTGTCAGGTAGTCGGGGGGAGAGGCTCGTGATGCCGCCTGGCGAACGTCTTGTCGCATCGGGGGCGGAGTCAGACAAGTGCTCGGGGAGGGCTCAGTACTCGGGGAGGGGTCCTGCTGCGTGGGGGGGGGGGCGTTCTACGCCTGCATTCCCACTCTCCGCTGAACCCTTCGAGTCTCGGGCCACCAATCCATTCCCCAGTGCTGCGTCGTGACAGTACCCCCCTGTCCAGGGCCCACACCCCACCCCCACCAGGGTGCAGAGGCCGGGGCGAGAGGGGTGGCGACGATGGAAGACAAGGACAAGGCGGGGAGCATGGACATTAGCTGCAGGCTCCCAGGAACGCTCAGTGACCGCATAATGTTTCCAATCAATTAAGTATTGCAAGCGAGAGCCCTTGTATCACGAGTCCAAAATCGCTCAAACCTCGTACTCTGGGACTCCCTGGAGTAAGACCGGAGGGGGGGGGCATAGTTTGTTGGAGAGGGTGTAAAGGAGGGGAAGCCTTCTTCATCAGGGAAACATGAAAGGAGGGGTGAATGCAGAAATGCAGGGGAAGGCGCACCATATAGGTGACTTCGTTTAGACGTAGTTGAATTGGGTAGGGTCCCATGTATGCATCATCCAGCTTTGAGGATGGACGAAGGGATGGATAGTTCTTTTTTCGCACCCATACCAGGTCTCCAACCTGGAACTTCGGGGCTACTTTCCTACGTTTATCGGCACTAGTCTTGTACCACTGGCGGGCTTGTTGGAGGAATCGTTGAGCTTGCTTCTGGATTCATTTAATTTGCTGCACGAGAGCTCCGGCCGCTGGAACTGGGGTCTGGACCTGCGTAGGTAGACCTAAAGTGGGGTGAAACCCATAGGATACAAAAAAGGGTGAGTCTCCTAGGGAGGCATTGGGCCCGTTATTATAAGTAAACACCGCGAGGGGCAGGTTGTCTGTCCAATCATCTTGGAGGTAATTACAAAAACACCGCAGATATTGTTCGATATGCTGGTTCATGCGTTCCACCTGCCCGTTCGCCTGCAGATGATAAGCAGTGGTTAATTGCACCTTGATTCCTAAGAGGGCGCAGAGTGCGTTCCAAAACTTAGAGGTGAACTGGGGGCCCCGGTCGGAGACAATATCGTTGGGGAGGCCATGAAGGCGGATTATGTTTTTTAATAGATACCCTGCCGTGGCATTTGCAGTTGGAAGTCCTGGGCACGCGATGAAGTGTCCCAGCTTTGTAAAGTAGTCTATCACAACTAGAATGGCTGTCTGGTAGCCCGACAATAAAATCCATGGCAATTTTTTGCCATGGCCCCTTGGGGGCGTGTCAATTGGAGTAACCCTGCAGGGAGGTGGCGTGGGACCTTGGTCCGGGCACAGACTGAACATCCACGGACATACTTTTCCACGTCGCGGCGTATTCCTGGCCACCAAAACGACCATTGGATAAGGCTCAAGGTCCGTTGATACCCTGGGTGCTCCGCTAAAGGGGAGTCATGATGGGCCCAGAGAACCTGCGGCCGGTATTTGAGGGGAATGTTCACTAGACCTTTATGGTAAGAAAGTTCTTGCATGTCGTGGTTTTCTTTCTGCAGGTCTTGTAGGGACGGAAGAGTGGCTGCAAAAACCCCTTGGGGTAACACTGGAGCGGGACACGGAGGGGGGGTGTCTGTGGCTTCTTCGCACCGGGACAAGGCATCCGCCATAGTATTCTCAGACCCCGGGCGGTACTGGATTTTAAACTGGAATCTGGAGAAAAAAAGGGCCCAGCGGGCATGTCGGCCATTAGCTATCCGAGCGGTCTGGAGGTATATTAAGTTCTTGTGGTCTGTTAAGACTAAAATAGGGTGGGGCCCTCCTTCTAGAAAGTGCCTCCAGGCTTCAAACGCAGCTTTGATCGCTAATAATTCTTTGTCTAGGATCGTATAATTCCTTTCTGTGGGTGACAACTGCCTGGAGTAGTATGCACAAGGTAATCTTTGGTTCTGCCCCTCAATGGCTTGTGTTAGGACTGCCCCTATGGCGCGGTCCAAGGCATCTGCTTCTACGATGAATGGTTTTGTGACCTCTGGGTGTTGGAGCAAGGGAGCCGACACAAAGGCTTGTTTCTGAGGTTCTCGCCAGTGGTACAGTGCCCCTTTTTTCAGTAGCTGGGTCAAGGGAGTGGTCTTTTCGGCATAGTTCTGGATATACTGGCGGTAGTAGTTTGTGCTACCCAGGAATCGTTGTAATGCTTTTACTGAAGAAGGGGCGGGCCATCGATGGATGGCAGAAACTTTATTAGGGTCCATCCGAATGCCTGTGGGGGATACCAGGAACCCCAGAAAGGGGATGGTGGTGGCATGGAATAGACACTTCTCCAATTTACAATAGAGACGATGAGTTCGCAATCTAGAAAGAACCGTCTGAACATGCTTCACATGCTCTGATAAAGAAGAGGAAAATATCAAGATGTCATCCAGGTAGACTACTAAAAACTCATCTAGGAGATCACGGAAGACATTGTTTATAAAATGTTGGAAAGTCGCTGGAACGTTCACCAATCCATAGGGCATCACCAGATATTCAAAGCGCCCAAAACGCGTTTGAAATGCCGTTTTCCACTCATCTCCCTCCCGGATACGAACGAGGTTATAGGCTCCCCGGAGATCAAGATTGGTAAAAATCGTGGCCCCACTTAGTTTCCCTAGCAGTTCAGGGATCAGGGGCAAGGGGTACCGATTCTTGACGGTGACGCTATTCAGACCCCGATAATCGATGCAAGGCCGGAGGTCACCGTCTTTCTTGGGCATGAAAAATAAGGGTGCCCCGGCTGGTGAAGAGGAGTGTCGGATGAACCCCTTCTCAAGGTTTTCCTTGATGTACTCTCGGAGGGTCTCTGTTTCCCCAGGTGCCAGGTTATAGATGCGTCCATACGGGGGCTCTGCGTCAGGAAGTAGGTCTATGGGGCAATCATAGGGTCGGTGGGGCGGAAGAGCTGCCACCTCCTGTTTGTCAAAGATCTCTCCAAGATCTTGGTAGACTGCGGGGAGTTTGGTGGTACCATCACACGGGTGGAGTTCTGCAACTCCCAAGACCCTAGGCACGGGACCAGTACACTCTTTCTGACAGAACGGGGACTTAAACCACATACTTTGACTTGCCCAATCGATGGTGGGGTTATGATGGGCCAACCATGGAAACCCCAAAACCACGGGGAACAACGGAGAAGCAATCAAGTCAAATTGTAACTCTTCCTGGTGCTCCCCAATTGTACATCACAGTGGTGGGGTGCACTGTAACACAGGCCCAAAGGAGATGGGGGAGCCATCAATGGTCTGTACCCATTCCACTCGTGGTCTCTCACGAATGGTGAGTCCCTGACGGTGGGCGAAGGCAAGGTCCATGAAGATGCCGGAGGCTCCTGAATCAATAAGGGTGCGGACAATCATGGAGGTGCAAGGGTCCCCTCGGATCATCATGGGAACCAGCAAGTGCCAGACGGCAGTGGCTTGGGTTTGTCGAGAGTCCTTGGGGAATAGCAAGATTACCGGGAGGCCCCCTGTCCTTCCCGGTTGTTGGCGTTTCCCGGCCCCGCGGAACGACTGGGCTTCAGGGGGCATTCCCTGGAAAAGTGGGTATTTGCCCCGCAATAAAAGCACAAATGCAGGAGCCGGCGGCGCTCTTTTTCTGCGGGGCTTAAGGGGCCCCGAACAGCCCCAATCTGCATTGGTTCGCTGCCTGCTTCTGGTGGGGAGCCAGGAGCAACGGTCAGAGGTGTTTGGAGAGTTCTGGAGAAAACCCCCTTGCCCTGCTCTCGCTGTCTCTCCTTCCTTCTCTCACCTAGTCAATCATCAATATGGATCACTAAGGTGACCAATTCTTTTAAGGTGGAAGGGGTGGCCGCTGCCCATGCCAGTTGATCTTTGATCTCCTCCAAAAGTCCTTGCCGAAACAAGGCTCGCAAGGTGGCATCACTCCACTTTAGATCAAAAGACAAACAAAGAAAATGTGTAACATAGTCCAGTAGTGGGGCTTTCCCTTGTTTGATGTGCAAAATTGCTTGCTCTGCATCTCGGGTACAATGGGGGTAGTCGAACAAGAACTTGAATTGTTTTACGAACCCTTCGTAATCTCTTAACAGGGGATCATTTGTGGCCAGGAGAGGGGTGGCCCAGTCTAGGGCAGTCCCTCCGAGTAACCCAATAATAAAGGCCACCTTGGCCTTGTCAGCGTTATATGCTAATGGTTGCGTCTGGAAGGTTAGCGTGCATAGGACCAAGAATCCTTGACAGCATCTCCGATCCCCATAGAAACAGTCGGGGCATGGGGCCTTCGGTTTCCTAGGGACGGGGACGGGAATCCCAGGGTTAATGGGTGGAGGCGGAATCAGAGGGGCCGCTTGAGGAAATACCCAGGCACCTCCTCCAACCGCTCCCACCGCCCCCTTCAGCATCTGATTCTGGGCCTGCAGCTCTTGGTTCCGTTGTATGAGGTCTTGGACCTCCATGGTTAGACCCTGCATGGCCAACAAAAGCTCCTGAATCTGTCGGGCTGGGTCTAAGGGCTCCATGACTGAAAGAAGGGAAAGGGGGGGGAACAAAGAGTTATAGGTGCCGGTAATTCTGTTAGGTGGGAGAGGGAAGGGGGAGAGAAGACACCGGGCGAGAGGAGGTTTCTGTGGATCAGGGAGGGGGCTGACCACGGGGCCGTCTCTCCGCTAGCACACTGGGTTGCCAGTAATCCCCTCAGGGTGTTGGGTGGGCTTTCCTCCAAGTTCAGAAGGCAACCCGTATCATCATCGGGGAGGAGATAATGTGCCACAGGGAAAGATAGCAATGGGAGGGGGACCAAATACTCGCCACAACACACAGCCCGGGAAACCAGCGTGGGACGGGGGGTGGGAGTCCACGTGAGACGGGCAACAGGAGGGGGGCTGAGGAGTGGGACGGGGAAGGAATGGGGGCACGGGGGGTTCTGGGGGAAGGAGGGGGCAGGAACAAACACAACCTGAAGGGAGGACCAGGGGGGAACGGATCACAGGCAGGGTTCACCAAACCACGGACCAGGCAGGGTTAATGGGGCAAGGGGTGCAGGAGGCGCACTCACACTGAACTGACACAAGGGGAGGGTAGAGGTTAGCAAGGCAAGGTACAGGAATAGGATCAACAATCACCACCACTCAGCAACAATTCAAAGACTTAGCTTTCGCAACGTGGATAGGGGCCAACTTCTCCCAGCGAATACCGGCGGGGAACTGAGGCCCGGCCGGCACTTCTTATCCACTTCCTGGTTGCCCCAGGTGTGAGCCCTTGTCATCCGGTGGAGGCCCCTCCCCCCGCTGAATGCGCTCTGCCACCAAGCGTGCACTACGGCGGGGTGGGGCCGGAGCTGTGCACTGGGAGGTGCCAGGTAGTTGGGGGGGAGAGGCTCATGATGCTGCCTGGCGAACATCTTGTCGTGTCGGGGGCGGAGTCAGACAAGTGCTCGGGGAGGGCTCAGTACTCGGGGAGGGGTCCTGCTGCACCGGGGGGGGGGCGTTTTCTGCCTGCATCCCCACTCTCCGCTGAATCCTCCGAGTCTCGAGTCACCGACCCATTCCCCGGTGCTGCGCCGTGACAGTAGGATTGGGTGAGAGTGGGTAGAATGGGGACTCTTGGAGGGAGATGTGGGCACTGAATGGGTGCTTGGGTAGTGGGATTGGAGGGACACTGTACAATTGAAGAGGGAAATGGAAAGTATTGGAATACTGAAACACTACATTATATAGAATGTAAAGGCAAAAATACATTTATATACTGTAATTGTACATCACGTGAACATTCAAAACCATGTTAAAAGCTAAGATTTCTTCCTGAACCCCAAAGCAATAAGGTTTTTAACATAGTAGATTTAAGCTGGTGGTCTTTACAAAGAATGCAGCCTGTTACTTCTTCATTGACTGACTTCTGTGCTTAGCTTATTTGCAATTCAGATGCTAGATACATTCATATACCAACAGTTCATCTTTTGTTTAGTGTTTTAAAATTACTGCAGACAAGGGCATATAGAATAAGTACTGAGCTTTGCTTTTCAATCACTGACCAAGTAAGCAATGTTCAAGCTGATACAAGAAGATATCATGATTGCTTTATATCTTACGGATGAAATAGTGAATTACTAGGCTTGTTATCTTCTGGATGAAGTAGTGAATTGCTAGGTATACAATGTAAAATAAGTAAAATAAGTGCATTGTATTGGTTTAAAATCAAAGGCTCTATGAAACTTATATTTGAATTGGTTGGGTAACAGTTACACGTGTTTTGTATTTTATAACAAGTATAAAGTTCCTTAACAAATCTCTCATGCTGGTGTAAGCTTTCAACTGTGGATTGAGTGAGAGATTTTTAAAACTATATTTGTTTAAACCCTCCAGTAATGCTGGTGATATACCCTGTATTGCTTTGGTATATTAACTATGAATTTCTTATTGAAATTTCTTCCTTTATTCTCCCATGCTTTGAGCCTGTGATGAAATTCATAAAGCCACTGTGAACTAGCTATTCAGTTGGTGTAAATGCTTTATGCTAGCAGGGAATATGGCCCATTAATTTTAGGAATCAGTTAAGGGTGCTTTTAGATGTTGCAATACTTTGTTGGTGCCTCTGCTGGAGTCCATGGGTAATTTCAGATGTTTCGGGATCGCTGTTCACCACACTGAATCACAGTGGATCCCATGTGGTGGCAGCGACCTCGTGAATGTCTATTTGCTCCCTGCCAGATGTTCACTGCAGTGAACACCTGGCTGGGATCAAATTGACCACGGTTCTGGAGGTGAGGCCGGCCTCATCTCCAGAATTGTGGTTAGGTTGGCCACGATCTGGGATGGGGCTGGCAATGGCCACGGTGAACGTCTGCTCGCCAGCCCCATCCCAGAATTGGGTCCCAACCACGGGACGGGATTGGGTGCAGCAGCCTCATTGGCCGCTACGCCCGCCCATCTCCCTGAGGGAGCGTGGCAGGGGGGGCGGGACTGAGTGACTGCATGTCGCACTGCGCAACCCCGCCCCCTCCTCGATTCCCCTGAGAGATCAGGCCAGCGTGTCTAAAGGACGGACAGCCTGATCACAGACCGGGGGTCCAGGGTTCAGCGTAGCAGGCCGGGAGGCCCGTCATGTCTGAAATTACCCCATGAGTGATAATCATGGTGTCTGAAAGCACTCCTAGGTTTTTATTACAGTTTTGTGTTGTGTTAATGATTGCAAAGATACTAGTCATACCTTTTTTAGGCTAAAATATTTCATCCATTATCTTCAGGCCTAGGTTAATATTCTTTGGTTAAAAGTGCTTTTCCTGCATTTTGGTGTGTCTTTTGTTGAATGCCACATAGTGAGTGCTTCCTGCTCTCTCCTGAACTGTGCATGCCTCTTCTCCCTTTGTAAAACTCTATGCAGAATTTCTGGTGTGCCATTTAGACTTTCACATAATCCTGTTGGCCTTTGCAGCATTTTCTGTGCATTGTAGTTGTGACCTATGATGGTTGTGCATTTCAAAGGGGCTTGTTTGTTTGGACAGGCATTTGGCTGCTGGGGATACAGTGTAGGTACTAGGATGCTGGTTTGGATGGGGCTTGTTTGGTTGCAATACAGGCCTGCAACTGCTCTCCTTGTGAACAGAGGACAAAGTAGCTAGGAGCATGTCAGAAGAGAAGGCTGTAGACAACAAAGGGACCCCTTTCCCCTCTCCCCCATCTCTTCCCCTTCTTCTTCTCGTGCACCAGTCAAACCCTTTCCCTCCTACTTTTCCTCCGTCCTGTCCTTCTCTTCCCTTTCATTCTCTTCTGATTTGACTTGTCGCAGGACAGGGAGCTAACTCAGTCCTCCCAGTTCTCCAAGTCAGAAGGAAGGCTTGTCCCAAAGCCTACACCTTCAGAAGACTACAGGTGGTCAAGGAGGACATGAAAATCAAGGATTCGAGTGTTCAGGATAAAGGTAGGCAATGGCAATGTGATCTATTTTTTAACCTGCTATGGTTAATTTGGACCCGGTGGGAAACAGAAAGCGNGCTCGGGGAGGGCTCAGTACTCGGGGAGGGGTCCTGCTGCACCGGGGGGGGGCGTTTTCTGCCTGCATCCCCACTCTCCGCTGAATCCTCCGAGTCTCGAGTCACCGACCCATTCCCCGGTGCTGCGCCGTGACAGTAGGATTGGGTGAGAGTGGGTAGAATGGGGACTCTTGGAGGGAGATGTGGGCACTGAATGGGTGCTTGGGTAGTGGGATTGGAGGGACACTGTACAATTGAAGAGGGAAATGGAAAGTATTGGAATACTGAAACACTACATTATATAGAATGTAAAGGCAAAAATACATTTATATACTGTAATTGTACATCACGTGAACATTCAAAACCATGTTAAAAGCTAAGATTTCTTCCTGAACCCCAAAGCAATAAGGTTTTTAACATAGTAGATTTAAGCTGGTGGTCTTTACAAAGAATGCAGCCTGTTACTTCTTCATTGACTGACTTCTGTGCTTAGCTTATTTGCAATTCAGATGCTAGATACATTCATATACCAACAGTTCATCTTTTGTTTAGTGTTTTAAAATTACTGCAGACAAGGGCATATAGAATAAGTACTGAGCTTTGCTTTTCAATCACTGACCAAGTAAGCAATGTTCAAGCTGATACAAGAAGATATCATGATTGCTTTATATCTTACGGATGAAATAGTGAATTACTAGGCTTGTTATCTTCTGGATGAAGTAGTGAATTGCTAGGTATACAATGTAAAATAAGTAAAATAAGTGCATTGTATTGGTTTAAAATCAAAGGCTCTATGAAACTTATATTTGAATTGGTTGGGTAACAGTTACACGTGTTTTGTATTTTATAACAAGTATAAAGTTCCTTAACAAATCTCTCATGCTGGTGTAAGCTTTCAACTGTGGATTGAGTGAGAGATTTTTAAAACTATATTTGTTTAAACCCTCCAGTAATGCTGGTGATATACCCTGTATTGCTTTGGTATATTAACTATGAATTTCTTATTGAAATTTCTTCCTTTATTCTCCCATGCTTTGAGCCTGTGATGAAATTCATAAAGCCACTGTGAACTAGCTATTCAGTTGGTGTAAATGCTTTATGCTAGCAGGGAATATGGCCCATTAATTTTAGGAATCAGTTAAGGGTGCTTTTAGATGTTGCAATACTTTGTTGGTGCCTCTGCTGGAGTCCATGGGTAATTTCAGATGTTTCGGGATCGCTGTTCACCACACTGAATCACAGTGGATCCCATGTGGTGGCAGCGACCTCGTGAATGTCTATTTGCTCCCTGCCAGATGTTCACTGCAGTGAACACCTGGCTGGGATCAAATTGACCACGGTTCTGGAGGTGAGGCCGGCCTCATCTCCAGAATTGTGGTTAGGTTGGCCACGATCTGGGATGGGGCTGGCAATGGCCACGGTGAACGTCTGCTCGCCAGCCCCATCCCAGAATTGGGTCCCAACCACGGGACGGGATTGGGTGCAGCAGCCTCATTGGCCGCTACGCCCGCCCATCTCCCTGAGGGAGCGTGGCAGGGGGGGCGGGACTGAGTGACTGCATGTCGCACTGCGCAACCCCGCCCCCTCCTCGATTCCCCTGAGAGATCAGGCCAGCGTGTCTAAAGGACGGACAGCCTGATCACAGACCGGGGGTCCAGGGTTCAGCGTAGCAGGCCGGGAGGCCCGTCATGTCTGAAATTACCCCATGAGTGATAATCATGGTGTCTGAAAGCACTCCTAGGTTTTTATTACAGTTTTGTGTTGTGTTAATGATTGCAAAGATACTAGTCATACCTTTTTTAGGCTAAAATATTTCATCCATTATCTTCAGGCCTAGGTTAATATTCTTTGGTTAAAAGTGCTTTTCCTGCATTTTGGTGTGTCTTTTGTTGAATGCCACATAGTGAGTGCTTCCTGCTCTCTCCTGAACTGTGCATGCCTCTTCTCCCTTTGTAAAACTCTATGCAGAATTTCTGGTGTGCCATTTAGACTTTCACATAATCCTGTTGGCCTTTGCAGCATTTTCTGTGCATTGTAGTTGTGACCTATGATGGTTGTGCATTTCAAAGGGGCTTGTTTGTTTGGACAGGCATTTGGCTGCTGGGGATACAGTGTAGGTACTAGGATGCTGGTTTGGATGGGGCTTGTTTGGTTGCAATACAGGCCTGCAACTGCTCTCCTTGTGAACAGAGGACAAAGTAGCTAGGAGCATGTCAGAAGAGAAGGCTGTAGACAACAAAGGGACCCCTTTCCCCTCTCCCCCATCTCTTCCCCTTCTTCTTCTCGTGCACCAGTCAAACCCTTTCCCTCCTACTTTTCCTCCGTCCTGTCCTTCTCTTCCCTTTCATTCTCTTCTGATTTGACTTGTCGCAGGACAGGGAGCTAACTCAGTCCTCCCAGTTCTCCAAGTCAGAAGGAAGGCTTGTCCCAAAGCCTACACCTTCAGAAGACTACAGGTGGTCAAGGAGGACATGAAAATCAAGGATTCGAGTGTTCAGGATAAAGGTAGGCAATGGCAATGTGATCTATTTTTTAACCTGCTATGGTTAATTTGGACCCGGTGGGAAACAGAAAGCGGACGGGACCCCACTAAGAGCACTCTCTATCTCCTACTGGCAGTCCTTCATGCAGCAGCAAGGAGTTCCCAATGTTAACTAGTGTAATGTACATCTAATGTTAACCCTGGGAACTCCTTGTTGCTGGGTTAAGCCATGCCATTGGCCTAACTGTTGGCCAGGCTCCGCCCCTAGGCCCACTGGCCCAGGCCTGCCGGCCTAGCAACAGCTTTGCCACCAGCAGGAGGTTCAACCCGCCCATGCCCCACCAGCCTCAAAAACCAGGAGCACTGTAAAAGGAGCACTCGGGGGGGATAAAGCTATTGCCGAGAGGCTGAATGAATTCTTTGCTTTGGTCTTCATGGCAGAGGATGTTAGGGAGATACCCATGCCAGAACTGTTCCTTGTAGGTGATGAATCGGAAGAGATATCACAGATCAATGTGACTCCGAAAGAGGTTCTTGAGCAAACTGACAAACTAAATAGCAACAAATCATCGGGACCAGATGGTTTACACCCCAGAGTTCTGAAAGAACACAAATATGAAATTGCAAACCTACTACTGGTAATTTGTAACCTATTGCTAAAATCTGCTACTGTACCTGAAGACTGGAGGTGGCAAATGTAATGCCAATGTTTAAAAAGGGCTCCAGAGGTAATTCTGGAAACTACAGACCGGTGACATCTGTGCTAGGGGTAATGGTGGAAACTATTATTAAAAATGAAATTATGCGGTAAATTGAAAAACATGGCTTAATGGGAAAGAGTCGACATGGATTTAGCAAAAGAAAATCATGTCTCACTAATCTATTGGAATTTTCTGGGGGCCTGAATAAGCATGTGGATAAGGGAGAGCTGGTCAATACAGTGTATCTGGATTTTCAGAAAGTGTTTGATAAGGTCCCTCATGAGAGACTCTGGAGGTCTGGAAATTAAAAATTCACAGGATAGGAAGTAGTGTCCTATTGTGGACTGGTAAATATTTAAAGGATAGGAAGCAAAGAGGACTAAACAGTCAGTTTTCACAATCGAGAGAAGTAAATTGTGGAGTGCCCCAGGAATCTGTACTGGGACCGGTGTTGTTTAATGTATTCATTAATGATCTGGAAAGGGGAGTGAGGTGATTGAATTTGTAGATGACACCATTATTCAAGGTAGTTAAAACATGAGTGGACTGTGAAGAGAGACTTGCTAAAGAGGGGGATCTTGTAAGACTGGGTATCAAAATAGCAGATGAAATTTAATGTGGACAAGAACAAAGTGATGCACTTTTTAAATGAGGTATTTAGAAGTGCCTCTGGAGCCCCGCATTCAAGAAGAAAGCAGCGCGGGGAGTGTTTGCATGCTCCCCGTGCTACCAGAAGTGACATGCTGCCCGTTCTCTTCAGCGGCTGCAGACGCGGGGCTTTCAAGAGACGCATTCTGTAGACCTCAATTTTCAGGTCTTCAGAACGCGCCATCTGAAAGCCCCACATCTGCAGCTGCCGCTGCTGAAGAAAACAGGTGGCACGTCACTTCTGGTAGCACAGGGAGTGTGGAAACACTCCCCGCGCTGCTTTCTTCTTGAATGCGGGGCTCCAGAGGCACTTCTAAACACCTCGATTAAAAGTGGCCATAGGGAAAAACAATCCAAACTTTTATGTACACAATGCTGGGTTCTAAATTAGGAGTTACCACTCAGGAAAAGGACCTTGGAGTCATTGTGGACAATNACCCCATGAGTGATAATCATGGTGTCTGAAAGCACTCCTAGGTTTTTATTACAGTTTTGTGTTGTGTTAATGATTGCAAAGATACTAGTCATACCTTTTTTAGGCTAAAATATTTCATCCATTATCTTCAGGCCTAGGTTAATATTCTTTGGTTAAAAGTGCTTTTCCTGCATTTTGGTGTGTCTTTTGTTGAATGCCACATAGTGAGTGCTTCCTGCTCTCTCCTGAACTGTGCATGCCTCTTCTCCCTTTGTAAAACTCTATGCAGAATTTCTGGTGTGCCATTTAGACTTTCACATAATCCTGTTGGCCTTTGCAGCATTTTCTGTGCATTGTAGTTGTGACCTATGATGGTTGTGCATTTCAAAGGGGCTTGTTTGTTTGGACAGGCATTTGGCTGCTGGGGATACAGTGTAGGTACTAGGATGCTGGTTTGGATGGGGCTTGTTTGGTTGCAATACAGGCCTGCAACTGCTCTCCTTGTGAACAGAGGACAAAGTAGCTAGGAGCATGTCAGAAGAGAAGGCTGTAGACAACAAAGGGACCCCTTTCCCCTCTCCCCCATCTCTTCCCCTTCTTCTTCTCGTGCACCAGTCAAACCCTTTCCCTCCTACTTTTCCTCCGTCCTGTCCTTCTCTTCCCTTTCATTCTCTTCTGATTTGACTTGTCGCAGGACAGGGAGCTAACTCAGTCCTCCCAGTTCTCCAAGTCAGAAGGAAGGCTTGTCCCAAAGCCTACACCTTCAGAAGACTACAGGTGGTCAAGGAGGACATGAAAATCAAGGATTCGAGTGTTCAGGATAAAGGTAGGCAATGGCAATGTGATCTATTTTTTAACCTGCTATGGTTAATTTGGACCCGGTGGGAAACAGAAAGCGGACGGGACCCCACTAAGAGCACTCTCTATCTCCTACTGGCAGTCCTTCATGCAGCAGCAAGGAGTTCCCAATGTTAACTAGTGTAATGTACATCTAATGTTAACCCTGGGAACTCCTTGTTGCTGGGTTAAGCCATGCCATTGGCCTAACTGTTGGCCAGGCTCCGCCCCTAGGCCCACTGGCCCAGGCCTGCCGGCCTAGCAACAGCTTTGCCACCAGCAGGAGGTTCAACCCGCCCATGCCCCACCAGCCTCAAAAACCAGGAGCACTGTAAAAGGAGCACTCGGGGGGGATAAAGCTATTGCCGAGAGGCTGAATGAATTCTTTGCTTTGGTCTTCATGGCAGAGGATGTTAGGGAGATACCCATGCCAGAACTGTTCCTTGTAGGTGATGAATCGGAAGAGATATCACAGATCAATGTGACTCCGAAAGAGGTTCTTGAGCAAACTGACAAACTAAATAGCAACAAATCATCGGGACCAGATGGTTTACACCCCAGAGTTCTGAAAGAACACAAATATGAAATTGCAAACCTACTACTGGTAATTTGTAACCTATTGCTAAAATCTGCTACTGTACCTGAAGACTGGAGGTGGCAAATGTAATGCCAATGTTTAAAAAGGGCTCCAGAGGTAATTCTGGAAACTACAGACCGGTGACATCTGTGCTAGGGGTAATGGTGGAAACTATTATTAAAAATGAAATTATGCGGTAAATTGAAAAACATGGCTTAATGGGAAAGAGTCGACATGGATTTAGCAAAAGAAAATCATGTCTCACTAATCTATTGGAATTTTCTGGGGGCCTGAATAAGCATGTGGATAAGGGAGAGCTGGTCAATACAGTGTATCTGGATTTTCAGAAAGTGTTTGATAAGGTCCCTCATGAGAGACTCTGGAGGTCTGGAAATTAAAAATTCACAGGATAGGAAGTAGTGTCCTATTGTGGACTGGTAAATATTTAAAGGATAGGAAGCAAAGAGGACTAAACAGTCAGTTTTCACAATCGAGAGAAGTAAATTGTGGAGTGCCCCAGGAATCTGTACTGGGACCGGTGTTGTTTAATGTATTCATTAATGATCTGGAAAGGGGAGTGAGGTGATTGAATTTGTAGATGACACCATTATTCAAGGTAGTTAAAACATGAGTGGACTGTGAAGAGAGACTTGCTAAAGAGGGGGATCTTGTAAGACTGGGTATCAAAATAGCAGATGAAATTTAATGTGGACAAGAACAAAGTGATGCACTTTTTAAATGAGGTATTTAGAAGTGCCTCTGGAGCCCCGCATTCAAGAAGAAAGCAGCGCGGGGAGTGTTTGCATGCTCCCCGTGCTACCAGAAGTGACATGCTGCCCGTTCTCTTCAGCGGCTGCAGACGCGGGGCTTTCAAGAGACGCATTCTGTAGACCTCAATTTTCAGGTCTTCAGAACGCGCCATCTGAAAGCCCCACATCTGCAGCTGCCGCTGCTGAAGAAAACAGGTGGCACGTCACTTCTGGTAGCACAGGGAGTGTGGAAACACTCCCCGCGCTGCTTTCTTCTTGAATGCGGGGCTCCAGAGGCACTTCTAAACACCTCGATTAAAAGTGGCCATAGGGAAAAACAATCCAAACTTTTATGTACACAATGCTGGGTTCTAAATTAGGAGTTACCACTCAGGAAAAGGACCTTGGAGTCATTGTGGACAATACACTGAAATCCTCAGCTCAGTGTGTGGAGGCCATAAAAAAAGCAAACAGAATATTAGGAATTATTCATAAAGGGATAGAGAATAAAACTGAAAATATCATAAATATCACCCTTGGTGACGGTCCGGAGTCTGCAGCTGGTGCAGAATGCGGCGGCCTGCCTCCTTACAGGGACGGGTTGTCGTGAGCACATTCCACCAGTGCTCCGTTCTCTGCACTGGCTGCCTATTGTCTTCCGGGCCCGATTCAAGGTGTTGGTGTTGACCTATAAAGCCCTAAATGGCCTGGGCCCCACTTACCCAAGCTGCTGTTGTGAGCAGGAGGGAGCGGGCTAGAAATGGCTTGAAATAAAAATTAAAAATAAATTTAAAAATGCCACTATATAAACCTATGGTGTGACCACACCTTGAATATTGTGTGCAGTTCTGGTCGCCCCATCTCAAAAAAGACATAGTAGAATGAGAAAGGTACAAGAAGGGCAACAAAAATAAGGGGTCTGGAACAGCTGCATTATGAAGAGAGGCTGGATAGTTTGGGGCCCTTTAGCCTGGAGAAGAGACAACTGAGAGGGGATATGATAGAAGAGTCTGAAATTATGAGTGGTGTGGAACACTTAAATAGGGAGCGGTTATTTACCCTCTTTAATAGTACTAGAACAAGTAGGCAGTCCATGAAATTAACTGCCAGCAAATTTAAAACAAATAAGAGAAAGTATTTTTTTCACTCAGCTCACAATTAATGTATGGAATTTACTGCCAGAGAGGTAGTGATCAAATCTGGTAGTGTAGTTAGTTTTAAAAAGGGATTGGATAAGTTCTTGGAGGATAGGTCCATTAATAGCTATTAGCCAAGAAGGTTTTGGGGACGTAACCCCTTACCGTTGGGGGCTGGAACAACTGGGAATGGCTTGCCCATTGTGGCCTGTTGAGTTCTTCTCCCAAGAGAGAGAGATTGGCCATCTTCGGAGACAGAATGCTGAGCTTGATGAACCATTAGTCTGACCCAGTACGGCACTATTTATGTACTTATCTATACACAAGACTTTCCTTCTTTGCAAAGGGAGGGAGCAAAATAACAGCTGCAAATGCAGCTCCCCCGGACTCTAATGGGACTGGGTTGGGGGGCTGGGGGCTGACTGTGCACTTGGATCCTCGGAATGTGCTTTCTCCTGGCTGCAGAGGAGCCTGGTTTGCAGTTTTGCTTGCTCCTTGCCCCGAGGGCTGGGTACAGCTAGCCCAGACGTTGTATTCCCAGAAAGCGAAGCAAATCCCACCATGGGATTGATGCATTCATCCTTGTGACTCTGATCCCTGATTAATATTCATACTGCCATCCTGGGATTCTGCTTATCCCTGAAAATTAATGATTGCGTGTATTTATTTATTTATTTAATTTAATTTATTTAATTCCATTTATATGCCACCCCCTATGCCTACAATCCTGGATGTCATCCCCGAGTTTTTTGCCAATCCTGGGGAAAATGTGTTTGTGTAAAAACAGCCACAGTCTAAAAATGGAATATTTACTTGGGGTGGGACATCCGGACAAATACCGGGTACCGGATTTACCGGTTCCCGGATTTCAAAATACCAGCATACCGGATTAATACCGGTATACCGGTACCAGGTTTTTCCCATTGATTTCCATGGGGAACTGTCCTCATTGAAATCAATGGAGAAAAAAACAAACTTCCACCCTCCCCCTCCCAGACTGTGTGGGTGGAAGGGGGGACACCCCCCACCCACCCTGCCCAGCCTGGATTTTTTTTTTTTTTTTAAATTCCCCTAAGTCCCTGGGCTCCGGGCCAGTGCCGGTGCCGGTGACCCAGAGCCCGCACCAGCAGCAGGTAAGTGTACCGGTCCTGTACCATTGATCCCTGGGGTGGGGGGTGGTTTAACACCCCCACACCCCAGGGATCACCCTACCTCGCCTTCAGTTTCAGGCGACGGCGGTCTGACGGCCGGCTGCAGCTCTGCTGTGGCTGCCAGCTTCAGCACGCTAGTGATGCTCTAGGCCTTCCGGGGAACCCGGAAGTTCCCCGGAAGGCCTAGTACGCGTCACTAGCATGCTGAAGCCGGCAGCCACAGCAGAGCTGAAGCCGGCTGCTGGACTGCTGCTGCCCGGAGCTGAAGGCAAGGTAGGGTGATCCCTGGGTGGGCGAGGTAGGGTGATCCCTGGGGTGGGGGGTGTTAAACCACCCCCCACCCCAGGGATTAACAGTACCGGTACACTTACCCGCTGCTGGTGCGGGCTCTGAGTCGCCGGCGGCGGCCCAGAGCCCAGGGACTTAGGGGAAAAAAATTTTAAAAAAAATTCAGGCTGGGTGTCCCCCCTTCCACCCGCACAGCCTGGACGGGGGAGGGAATGTGTTTGCTTTTTTTCTGTTTTTTTTTACATTGCGGCCATTCATTTGAATGGCCGCAATGTAAAAAAATCCGGCACAGGGGGAATCTGGTAAATTCCCCCGATTACCAGGGTAATCTGATACTGCCGGTACACCCAAAAACCGGCAGTATCGGATACCGGATCATCCGGTAATCCCACCCCTAATATTTACCTGTTGCGTTATTTTTCTTTTGTGCTAGTGAGAGCATCATTCGCTTACTGTACTAGTAAAGAGAGTTTGGGGGTTTATTGCTGATTACTTGGCTCCACTCCTGATAGTTTTATACATTTTATCTATGTGTTTTAAATTTTAAAACTGTTTTTATATTGTATTATGTTAATTGTGAGCCGCCCCGAGCTGCCATGTGTGCAGGAGAGAGTAGGGTAAACATTTTTTGAAATAAATAAATAAAATAAAATAATTAAATAAATTAATTTTAAATATATAAAGTACAAAATGCAATGTATGGTTCAGTAGAAATCCTTGCTTGCATTTAATGGGAGTATTTCAGTTTTGTAGGTGGTTTTGATAGTGAATTAGTAAGGCAGGTGGTCTTTTTATTTTCCTATTGGTAGAAAACTCCAGGAAAGTGTGTGGCTGTAATGTCCTTCAGCTCAGCACCAGTTCCTGGCAGATTTATAGCTCTGCTTTTTTCTCTTCTTCCCTTTTGAAAAAAAATGTTTTCTTTTTACATATAAATGACTTTGGAGGTCTCAGGAGCACATTTAGCTGAATGAATAGCTCAGGCTCCCACCTCCTTTCTTTTTTAGCATTATTACTTTCCACACCTGTGGAGTGTTGAAAAACGGAGGGGATGGCAAATGGAAAGCAGTCTGCAGGGGAGGCCTTTGTGCGTGCAGTGTGTGCAGTATTCCCATGTGCTCTGGGCAGCCAGACTGAACTTGTTTTCATTCTACATCTGAATGCCAAGGGCTGCTGACTTGATGTCAAATTCACAACCTCCAAACGAAGGCAGAAAGTGCAGATTTGCCACCTCAGGAGCCTAACCTTGACAATTTCAGCTTGTTACATCATCCATTTCCTCCATTTTGTCGCCGCACCCCAAAAAAAGACAAGGACACCACGTCTCTTTATTGATTAACCAAAAGGGGGAAGGGGCAACCCTCCCACTTCCCCCTTTGAACTGGGGTCCTAGCTTTCCTGACTGTTCCTAACTGTTAACCCAACCACAGGAGGTTCCCGACCCGCACCAGGCACTATCCTGCCTGCCCGGCACCCTTCTTCCCCACGTTCTTGGGTTAAGCCCGAGGGGAATCCTCCTGTGCCCTACCTTACCCAACTTCTTAACTTACCCCCTACCCCGATCACCATTTAACCCCGGGCCGGAGCAGGTTGCTCATACCTACCCCCCAGCCCTTTGGGGTGGGGGGTTTAACCAACAAGGGTGAGGACACCGTAACCTACTGTTTGGCACATGGTCCGCCCAGCAGGTTTGGCCACTTGCCTCTCGCCCTTGGGCTGACCATAAAGTGGGCCGCACTGTGCGGCTATGCATGGCCTATGCCCATCTCTTAAGGAGATGTTCCTAATAATGCTATACTGTCAACTTCAACTTCTAACAATTGGCCTGAACTCATCCCACCGTCACCAGAACCGCCAGCTTTGCTTGGCTGGTTCACCGCCAAAACACTCAACTTTCCAGGATCTCCATTAACCAGCATTTTAGGACCCCGAGGTACAAGTTGCAACCCATATCTAATAGGTGGACACCATCACTACTGAACAACTTGTTCCTATCATGATTGATACCGTCGTGACATATGACCCTTCTCTTGCAACCAATTCCCAATTTCTCTATTTGCCCTCTTCCTAGCCCGGTCTACCCGCCCCAGGCGCTGAGCATTAGCCCACACTCTCCTCTGCAGCATCTCCGACCACACAAATGTTCACCCTCGGAATCTTTCCTGGACTATATGCAAGTCAGCCTTCGCTCTCCTAGTCAGCCACAACCCCGTAACCCTAGGCAGGTTGTTCTCCCCTGAATGTATTACAAGCACCACCGGTGCCGGGAATTTTTCTTTTGCCACAGTCACCGTTGGGAGCAATTGGTCCCACAGAATTCCATGCCTACCTAACCAAATTACCTCCGCCCAGTCGCTTAGGCCCAGCTGGGTACCCCACCCACTGCGTGCTGCCATCTTTCCTGCCCAGTGCACGATGCTGTGGCCGACAATCCATACCACCTTCCGTCCCCGCAGAGCTGACATGTCTGCAAGAGAAATCAGAGTTAAGCTGTTGCCTTCGGTATCCCCGCCTGCCCACACACTCTTGCTTCGGTGTTTCTGATATATGTACGCACCTGACCGCCATATCCCTATCCGTTGTATCTGCTCCCCAGGCAGTCCCATGCTTGCTGCCACTGATGCTGCCCCTATTCGAAAGGAGTGCGCGCTATAGCAACCCGGGTCAAGGCCAACCTCCTTCACACACATGTTGAAGACTGTCCCAAATGGATAGCACGTCAGTGGGATCCCATCCTTGTGAGCAAACAAGGGACCCGCCCCCCTTGGGGGACGCTAAGTAGTCTCTCATTGCTCCCACCGGGCAAAGTCAGATGTCTCCCGTGGGGCAAAGCCTGACTAACCGGCCCCTTCCCCTTTGGTCGGTCTTTGACTTTCATAGGTGTAACAGGAGGATTCCTTCCTGCCAAGCAAAATCATGGATTTGGAGGGCCCTACCCGCCCTGAAAGCCCTGGAGTCAGGGACCATCTCACTGATCCTGAAGGTCCCAAATAGGGTTACTCAGAATACAGCTGTAAAAAGAACTATCTCACTGATGGAGTGACACACAGAATACAACACCCGGCTTATACTAGTCAATAGCTGGGGGGGTAATAGGGGCCCTGGCATCCGGTGCATGGGGGGTGCTCCTGGCCCAACTCTCCTTTAAATGGCTCATAAAAAAGCCGTTGTTGGGAGAGGGGTGGCCTGCTAAACGGCTCGTGAAAGCAATGGCTGTTATTTTACCTGCAATTGTCCCTGGTGCCAAACCTCGTCACCTGAGCAGCATCGCAAACTGCAGTGTGTGTCCCTCAGGGATGGGGAATCCTAGTTTCCAACCTTTCTATAACCTGTATTCCTGGAACTTGCTGAAAGCCTTTTCATACGCCCGCCTGGTTCTAGGCACAAGGGATCCCTGCACTGCCTGATATAATTCTAGAATCCAAGACTCCACTTGTCCTTCGGGAACGGATCGGGGTTTTCCCTGGCATCTGGGGCCAGCTGGTGAAAACAGTCTGTCTGAAATCGAGAAAGGGCATTGGCTATGCCATTTTTAATCCCAGGCACGTGCCTGGCAACAAACAAAATGTTTGCCTGCAGGCATTTGAGTACAAAGTGCCGGACCAGCCTCATAACCCTTTCCAATTTCAGTGACAGCTTGTTGATAACATGGACCACTGCCATGTTATCGCACCAGAACAACACCCTTCTATTAGAAAATTCCACCTCCCACAGCTCTACTGCCACCGCTATAGGGAAGAACTCCAGGAATAGGGCTGATGCGGCAGCAGCTGTTACCGCGCCGCGATTCCGTTCCGCCATTTTGGAATTGCCCGCGCCACACCGCGAATTTTCTGCGGACATTCCGCTAATTCCACTGGAATTCTGCAAATCGCTGAATTGCAGAAAAATTGCGGAAACATTGCGGAAATTGCGGGAAACCGCTATTCCGCTATTTTGTGGCGCTGGCGGAATTGCGGAAGTAGTGAAAATGTCATGTTTCCACGATTCCACTAAGTAGAAGAATTAAATAAGCAGAACCACGGAACCGTGGAATGAAACTAGTGGAATTAAAGCCTCTGCCATGCCGTTCCACTAATTGCGGAAACACTGTTTCTGCCGGAAATAGCTACCGCTGCGACATTCCGCTACAGCCCTATCCAGGAATGTCAAGTCACGGGTTAGTCCTTCTATTTCCCATGCCTCCGGCCATGGGGCCGCACACCATTTCCCTTTTGCAGCTCAGTCTCCAATAGGAGTTGATGCCACCAGAAACTCACTCCATTATAACCCTGGAGGAAGGCCTCCCAGGTCACCAAATCCTCCCACATCACCTTCGTCACCCTGATGTGGTGATGCGGGGGATGGTCGCTTCTGATGTGGGCATATAAGCCAGACATGAATGCCCTCCCTGGCATGATGACTCGGCAGGCAAAATTTAGACTACCCATGAGGGACTGCAACTGTTTGACTGTTATCTTAGGGGCTACTATGACCACTACTATACCAATTCTCTGAGTGCCTGGAGCTTGTCCTCTGGCAATCTTGACAGAGAGTGTACCGTGTCCAGCTCTATGCCCAAATAAGTCAACCTGGTCGTTGGGCCCTCGGTCTTTTCAGGCGCCAATGGCACTCCCAGCTCCTTGGTGACCTCCTGGAATGCGCACATTGCCAGTGCACATTCCAAGGTCCCCACCCTTCCCGCAAAGAGGAAATCATCTAAATAATGTGATCGAGCTCCGCCCCGCACGTTGGCGCGTGATTCATTCGAGGACCGTGCTAAACTTCTCAAAGGCCGCACATGAGATGGAACTTCCCATGGGCATTGCCTTATCAAAGTAGAACTGCCTGTTGCCTGCCCGCCCCGTTTCTAACCCCATACTGCCTAAACCTACTGCATGCAGAGGCGGCGTGGTTGCCTGCGCACTGCGTGCACACATGCTTGAATTTACATTGGGCTCGAAAACACCTGCCCCCAATCGTTTAAGTCCCAGCATGTTGGCCCTACTGGTAGCTGTCTTGCTCTACCACTCTGCCCCCCTTCACCTTGGTGCATACTCCCAGCGTGGGAAAGCACGTGCCCGCTGTCAGAACGCGGGGCGTACCTGGGGCAGCTAATACATTCCAGCCAGATGTCATGGGCATGCATATTCCACTGTAGCCACGGATTGTTGACTGCCCTACATCGGAACGATTCATCGTAGTGCAGCCAAGCTCCGGGTCCTCCTGTATCAAAGGCTCGGTGCATGATGTCCGAGTATTTGATCAATTCCAGTCCCCGCTCTGGGAATTTAACCAGCGTCACCCCCATGTAAATAGTGTAGGCAGCTGTCCAGTTAGACCAGGTGGACTCAGCCTTTGGCCTTTTAAACCTTTCTTTTTCCTTCCTCTCTTCCTTATCATTGGGGTCAGGGATGGGGTCGCTGAAAAGGAGGGTGAATATATCTATATATTTACCACTCCAGATCTTCTCTTTAGTGGTGTGGAGCAAATGCTCCCCTAGTGGGGCCGACACATCAGCATACCCACCTGACAGAGCACGGGGCTCCTCCTTATGTTCACAGCACCGCCAGGCCCTACCCATGCAGCACTGGTCCGCCCCCCACACCTGCACAGCTGCCCTGTACTGGTGGGCCAGCAGTGCCCACAGCCTTTGGCCTGGCAATATGTGCCCCGCCCCCCGTGTGACCCCTCCACTCCCCACATGGGTGATACTGGCCCCTCCACCGGTCCCCGTGCGTACACATTACTGCAGAGCTTTCTTGCTCCTGGTATCTATTGGGTCCTGTCCCCCATTGTTTGCCATCCCCCTCCCACCAGCAGTCATCAACCTGCTCACCTTCAACAGGTTCGGGCTTGTACCGGGGCCTTGGGCCACTGCTGGGACCCGTCAGTCCCCGTTGCCTACGCTGGGCCACTTCCAGGCTCTCAGTCAGTACCTGTATCCCCTCTCAGAGTGCCTCAATTTGCGCTTGGTGGCTAGGTGGGAATTCCTCCCTCCGTCTGCTGATCCCTGGCTCTTCATCCCTGTAACGAAATGGCAGGGCCCGATGCCACCCGCATCCCTGGCAGTGTGGGCCCTCCCCACTGCCTGGGGTAGAGCAACCCACTGCCTCACTCAATGTCCCTGCCTGCCCAGAATCTCCCACGTCGCCGCCCTCATGCTCAGTCACTTGCCCCTGGCCACCGTCCAGCTCCTCTATGTGGGCCTGATAACCTGCTAATTGGGCCTGCATGGCTTGGAGGACTGCCTCCTGCGTGGCCCCGCCCTGCTGGTTCCCTTTGGCCTCAGCCCCTTTGGGGAGGCCTTTATGACCCACTTAGCGGGGGCTTTCCCCTGGCCCTGACGCTTGCGGGGGGCCATATGGCCTCACCTATCTCTCCCTTGCAATCACCCCTTGAGATGCCCTCTGCCCGTGTCCCCTTCCTGAGGGGGGGGAGCCCATCCAGCGAATTAGGCTGGCTCAAGGGGGGGGCTTCCACAAGCCCTTGGAGGGCACAGACCTCCCAAACAATTCACCTTCTTGGGGGGGGTCCCATTAATCGGGCTGGTTCATGGGGGGGAGCACCACAATCCCTCCGGGCACAGGCCTGCCCAATCAATTCCCTTCCTGGAGGGGGGGATCCCGCGAACCAGGCCTGGATCCAGGGGGGAGGGCTCTACAAGCCCTCTCAGTTCCCCCTTCCTGGGGGGCAGCTAGTTAGGGAGGAGGAGGCTCAACAAACCCTCATGGGGCGCAGGCCTGCCCTGTTTCCCAATGGCAGACACACAAGGCCGGGGCTGCAGTTTACAAGGCACGCGGCCTGTTCCAAGCCATGCCGCCTTGCCCGCACGTCCTTTTCCCTGCTCCGTGCCCAGCCAAAATGAAACGCACGAACAGGGAGGCTAAGATGGCACCCGGGAGTCCTGGCTCTCGTGAGAGTCCCAGGCGCCTGCAATTTGGTTGCTTGGCAACCTTTGGTTCCCACCCCGAACTCCCTTTGCTGCCGTCCTTCCCTCCTAGCCTGGTCTCCGTATGAGCCCTGGGTTGCTGTTGTTCTGGCTGGGGGCAATAGAGGCAAGCGAACCAGCCAGAACAGTCGCTGTTGCCTGTCAGTGAGGCAATCCAAGTTCCAGCCTCGCTTTAAACTCGGATCTGACTATTAGATTGGATCTATTCAGATCTAATTGTCAGATCCAAGTTTGAAGTGGGGCTGGGGCTCAGAGTGCCTCGCTCACAGGCAACAGTGATCTGGGACTCATTATAAAGCTTCTGGGCCCCACAGACATCAGAATCTAGCAGCATTACGTGTGAGTTCACCCTCTGTCAGTGTGACCATTATTGAATGATCTGAGCATGAACAAGCTGCTTGGATAACAAAAACATGTATCCAGACTGGTGCCCTACCATGAGACTTAGCCAACACAAGTGCATTTACAATTACAGCCTGCATCAAAAAGAATTTTCTTTTTTAATACCCCTGAGCCAAACCGTGATCCTGATCATCTGTAGTTCAGATTGCAGTCTCAGCTCTGTTTCCAGACTGGCATGGTAAAAACAGATGCCTTAGCATGTCCTGATGGGGAAGCCTTCCATTCAGAGCAACCAGGGAAATGCTACGTAGTTTTGCACCATTGCTCCTTCTCATAGGGCTAAGCCTTGTCATAACACTAGGAGATGCAGAATCAAAGCTGTATCAGTCTGTTCGGAGCCTTCTCACTTTTGCATGTGTAGTCCAAAGAGCTTGCATATCTAGAGACCCGTGTTTGATGCATTTTCCCCAGGTGTCAATGGGAGGCCCTGTTCTAGAATGAACACCTTGAGAAAGGCTGTGTTTGAAGTAGCCAGCATGGATGAGTCAAAAACACATACACAAACCTTCTCTCCATTGATAGAGTAAATAATCTAGTGGTTTGCGGGAATGAAGTTGATGTAATATATTTTTACTTTAGTCAGGCATTTCCTAATATCCACTACTAGTCATAAGCAGCTGGTAAAATGAGGCTACGTAGGGCAATTTCAGATGTTAAGCGCACCCGGGTCACCACAGTGGATTCCCAACCATGGCAAGCTGGCCAGCCCCCTCCCGTGGTCCAGGAAAGCCCTGAACAGACGTGATGGGAGTGGGACCACAGCAAGGAAATGGACAGACCATGGCCTGGGGCAGCGCAACAGACGTTACAGGGGGTCATGAAGGGGCTGGGACCAGTTGGCCCACCAGATGCCCGTAGTGGGGCTACTGAAGCATGTCCCAGCGGTAGCCCAGCCTTGCCATGTGGTGGGCAACAAAGTAGTAGGCCTCAAATGGATCCGGACCGGCGAGTCCCACCTGAACATCAGCACAGGTCCACACAGCGGCCAGCACTGCCAGCTCCGGTCTGGTGGGCCCCGACAAGGTATAGTAAGTAGCAGGGGGCCATGGCAGATGCCCAAGCTCCAACAGGCGGTAATATGGTGCCCCATGTGACCGTTGGTAGCCACAGGCCATGTGGATGCAGCAGAAGAAGAAAACAGCCAGGGCAGGGCCCCCCTCCTCCAGGCAGGTCGTGAACCCAGCCAGGCTACACACCAAGAGGGCAGGCATATGCGAGCACCTCATCTCCGAAATGCGCCCATCAGGAAAGGGACGGAGGTCATCACCTCTGCATGGAATCGGCACATGCTAACGCTTGTCTCATAGCTGAAGTAGCAAAGCCCGGAGCTCAGACTCGCATAGGCACCAGAGAGGCTATCCGAGCAGCATAGGAGCAGTTGCACGGCTGGGGAATGCCACAGGTCACATAGGGCCATGGTCTCCCGGAAGGTCCAGCTAAGGGGGGTGATGGACGATCCGGGGTGCAGGAGCCCAGGGGCAGCACTGCCGGCCATGGTCCTGCGGACGGAGGGTCTGAGCAGTAAGGAAAGAGGGGCCCCACGATGCCATGTGGGCTGGGGAGGAAAGCAGGGGAGCCCCAAGGACATGTGATAAGGCTGCAGGCCACAACACAGCACGGCTAGCAAGTGAGACGTGGGGAGCAGACCCAGTACAGCTGCAGGAACCGAGCTCACAGACTGTCCAGCAAGCACTGATACCAGGGAGGTGATGACAACAGGCAACCAGCTGCGGACCACACTGATGGGTGCATGCGGGCCCGGGGCACGAGCCCCCAGAACGGGAGTGCAGGTGCACCCAGGAGAGGGGCGCCGTTTGTAGGTACACACTGGCCGACAGACGAGCCGCTCCCCTGCCCTCTTCCTCTTACCATGAAACAGACAATAAAGCTGTTGTTGTAGCTACACCTCGTGTTTATTGTCCATACAATGCCCCCTTGTGCCCTCCCCCCCACCCCCTTCTCCCCCCTTCCTGCTCCCTGGCCCACCCTAACACCCCATCCCCCCTCCGCCTCCTCCCCCGTCTCGCTCGCCCTCCACTCTCCTCTCCCCTCCATCCTTCTCCGTCCCATCACATTCCCCTGATGCTGTGTGTCCTTTAAATCTCCCTCCCCGTCTGTGTGTTGTGCGTTGCCTGGCAGCGACGCTGCGTGCTCTCGCCAGGGCTGGGGATCATTCATTCTGATTCCACCTGGTGGTTGGCATTCCGTCGTTACTTTTGGCAGTTTCCCAGTGGGAATCGCTTTCACCACGCTTCCGGGGATGGTCCCGTCCTGACCTCTGGAAGTGTGGTTGGCTTTGGCCCCTGCGGGTGATTGACTGTGATGAACATCTGGATGCCGCCAATCAGACGTTCCGGGCTCTTTGGCCACACCGTGGGATTGTCTGTGGTTGACTGTGATCTCGTAATGTCTGACATTACCCGTAGAACTGCAATTAGGTATGTAGTGTGACTGTGTGCACGTTTGGCTGAAAAGCCATACTCAGAGTGGATATTAATGGTTGAATGCCAAACTGGAAGGAGGTAACAAGAGAGCGTCCACAGACGTCTGTCTTGGGTTCTGTTTCTGTTTGACTTGAATGAAGGATTGGAGAATATAGTTATCTTTATAGTTGGAAGAAAACTGAAAGGGATTGCAAGTACTTTGGAGGACAGGATTATAATTCAAAATATTTACAAATTGGGATAATGGGTTGCACAAATAAGATTGAATTCATTTAAGATAATTGTAAAATATTACAGGAAGGAAAAATAAAATGCACAAAACCTAAAATAGGGGATAACTTGCTAGGTAGTGGTATTTCTCAGAAGGTTCTGGGAGTTATAGTGGGTCACAAATGAAATACAAGTCAATAGTGTGATTGCACAAGAGGCAAATGCCATTTTGGGCTGCATTCACAGAAGCTTCATATCAAAGACATGGAAGGTAATAGTTTCATACAGTTTTGCAGGTCCCAGCTGGACTAGTGCATCGACTGCTCCATACTTTAAGGAGGAGGTTGACAAATCAAATAGGGCTCAAAGGAGACCAACTACTTATTTATGCATTTGTTCAAATTTATACTCCACCCCTTCCCTCAGAGGCTTACAATAAAGGGTTTAGAATGCAAGAACTAGGTGGGAAAAACATGGAGGGAGCTGGGAATGTTTCACTTACAGAGGAGAATGCTGAGCAGGGATAGAAGAGTTTTCAAATATGTAAAAAGCTGCTATAAACAAGATGGAAAACAACTGTTCTTCATAGTCTCTAAAGTTGGAAGTCCTGGGTCTACAAAACGGGAGGAAAGATTTAGGTTCAGTATCAGGGAAAGTATTTTCAGGGACCCATGTTCACTGTCCTCAGAACTACCAAGAGGAAAAATGCAATGAACTCTAGTCCGGGAATATTTTAAACCCCAACTATGGTTAGTAGGGGTGGGACTACTGGATCATCCGGTATTCAATACTGCCGGTATTTTGGTGTACTGGCAGTATCGGATTAACCCGTTAATCCGGCCCATTTTCCGGATTCCCCCCGTACCGGAATTTTTACATTGCGACCATTCAAATGAATGGCCACAATATTTAAAAAAAACACAAAAAAAACCCCAAACACTTTCCCTCCCCAAGCCCAGGCTGCGCGGGTGGAAGTGGGGACACCCCACCCACCCACCCTGCCCAGCCTGGATTTAAAACACTTTTTTTTTCCTTTAAGTCCCAAGTGCGGGCTCCGGGCCGCTGCCAGTGACCCAGAGCCTGCACCAGCATCCAGCAGCAGGTAAGTACCGGAACTAGGGTGATCCCTGGGGTGGGGGGTGGTTTAACACACCCCCACCCCAGGGATCACCCTACCTCCCCACCCAGGGATCGCTTACCTTGCACTCCGGGCAGCGGTGGCGGCAGCGGTCTGGCTTCAGCACTGGCTGTGGCTGCCAGCTTCAGCACTACTAGGCCTTCCGGTCAAACCCAGAAGTTCATTGGAAGGCCTAGTAGCGCTGAAGCCGGCAGCCACAGCCAGCGCTGAAGCCGCCAGAGCCGGACCGCTGCCACCGCTGCCCGGAGCGCAAGGTAGGCGATCCCTGGGTGGGGAGGTAGGGTGATCCCTGGGGTGGGGTATGTGTTAAACCACCCCCACCCCAGGGATCACCCTAGTACCGGTGATCACCAGGTACCAGGTACTTACCTGCTGCTGGATGCTGGTGCAGGCTCTGGGTCACCAGCGGCAGCCCGGTGCCCGCACTTGGGACTTAAAGAAAAATAAATGTTTATTAAATCCAGGCTGGACAGGGTAGGTGGGGGGTGCCCCCCCTTCCACCCGCACAGCCTGGGAGGGGGAGGGGGGAGGATTTATTTTTTATTCCATTGATTTCAATGGGGACAGTTCCCCATTGAAATCAATGGAATAAATCCGGTACCGGTATACCAGGTGCAATCCGGGAATCCGGTTTTTTGAGAACCGGTAACCGGTAAAACCGGTAACCGGTATTCTGCCTGGTGTCCCACCCCTAATTTAGGTTAGGTAGTGGAACAAATTACCAAAGGAAGCTGAGGAGCCCTCATCACAGGCAATTTTGTCAGGAATGCTTTAGAGCAGTGGTTCCCAAACTTTTTTGAACCATGCCCCGCCCCCCCTCTGCTTGTCTCTCATGGTTGAGGCCTCTCCCTTCCCCCCACAACACACAAACCTTCTTCTCCCCCTTCCTACCCTTTTATTGCTTCCCCTCTTGCCCTTATTGCCTCTCCCCCTTGCCACCCCATTATTTTGGAGATTCCTCCTAGCTCAGAGAGAGTGTGGAGCTACATGTTTGCCAGCTGGGATTCTTCTTGGGCCCTTCATGGGGTGACCTCCCCCCAGTTTGAGAACCTAGGCTGTGTTCCCATCTGAGGCGGTGGTGGTAGCAGCAGGAGGGGCCAGGAAAGACGTGGCAGCGAAGAGGAGCCGGCTGACAGGAAAAGAGCCGGTGCGAATGGGGATCTGCCGCGGCTTCTCTCGCGCATGTCAAGGCGCAAAATCCTGCCCTGACATGCGCGAGAGAAGCTGCGGCAGATCCCCATTCGCACTGGCTCTTTTCCTGTCAGCCGGCTCCTCCGCGCTGCTGCATCTTTCCTGGCCCCTCCCACTGCTGCCACCGCAGATGGGAATACAGCCCTACACTTCTTTAATATTATTTTATTTAAATGTATATGCTGCCCTTCCTTGAAGCTCAGAGAGATAAGGAACAAAAGCAGTTAAGATGATACCTTTTAGTGGATGGACTTCTATTAGTGAGTGTGTGCAAGCTTTTGGGTGGCATAGAGTTCTTTTCAGACAAGTGGTTAGGAATACGTAGTTCTGATTAAGGGTAGGGGGTAGACTAAATGACTGAAGGTACCTTCCAACTCTAAAACTCTATGTTACTATTCCAGTTCTCAGATGGGACAGCCTAATCTAGTAAATGGTTTTTGCTACATTACCCATAAAGCTATGTATATAGAAGCTCGTCTCAGTACCAGATTCTGTGCTGCACATCTCAGAGTGGACACTGGCAAGAGGGAGCAAATTAAGGTCTTGAAGACCAAGGGTGCAGTCCTCCACCATTAAAGTCAATGGAAGCGGAACCAATGCCATTGACTTTGGTGGTGATTAATTACACCCAAACCCTAGCTTGATTCTATAGCAGGCGACTTCCCAAGACATTGTTTTCAGCTTTAGATTGCATGAGTGATAAAGCAGTAAAGGCCCCAAATCTGCCCCTGTACTTAGCCCCAGGCCCTGTAGCCCCTCTGAGCTTTAGTCAAATTCAGACAAGGATAATGATCTTGCATCTCAGATCGATCTCTGAATCAGAGCGCACCTATCACCAGGCAATGGATCTCTCTATATCTAGCATACAAAGTGTTATAATCACATGTTGTAGATGTACGCAATTTCACAGTATTACTATACTCTTCAGGTGTTTTAACATCTTCTGGATCATTTTTCCTTTTCTCCACTATGGGTGAAAACAGACATGCACTTTAGATCCACTTTAACATCGCTTTAACGCTGCTTTAACATTTCTTATACAGTTTGCAAGGCTGCATTGGGCACCAGTACAGACAGCCCTGCAACATTCATAAGAAATGTTAAAGCGGTGTTAAAGTATTGTTTAAGTGGAGTTATGTATGTGTCTGTTTTCACCCCATGTCTCATTTTTTAATATATTAATTCTGGTTCTAATCCAGTGCCCATGTTCTATTGACTCCAATAATCAGTGCATGAGGATCTCTGATAGACCTTTGGACCCAGCCTTGGACCCTGACTATAGAAGAACCAATATTTACTATTTGGTCCCTGGTCACCAGAGTCGATGACATCACACAGAGATCAGAATGCTGTGTCTCCATAAATGGAGATGGGTAGGTTGGGTGATGTGCTGAGAACACAACGATGATGCAAGATGATCAGCTGAGCTCTGCTCTACACAAGATGGGCTTTCTACAGAAAGCCTTAAAATGCTGAAAGAGAGAAATCAGACAACATGGAATGTGGCCCTGTACGTAGATTTTGTAGTTCAGATATGGCTAAGATCAAGGGGAACTAAAAACTCAGAAGAAAATTCCTTCTGTATGTTTGGAGTGTGGATTTTTCTTCTACACAACACGTCTGTACACATGCCTCTATTATTGTACTAACTCCTTAGAAGCTCTTTTTAACATCATTGTACCCCTGGTAGTGCTGAATTAACAACCTGAATTTTACACTATATTTAATTTTATTATAAATACTTTTTGTACAATTGTGTAATTACTTTCTGCGCTCTGAGTTTTGATTAAACTCTACCAATGCAGTTGAAACATTTTCACAGAAGACTGGATGGTCTCCCTACAAGATACTTAAACTGCTCATTAATTGTAAGTAAGTAAGACTATATTGGTATTATAATTGCTTACACTCTGGTCAATTGAAATTTTATCATGTATTTCCAACATCATATCTAAAATTAAAGTGAAGACTGCTGTTCCCCACAAAGAGGTATAAAAACGACATTATGTTTCCAGGTACTGAGTATCCAGTTGTACTGATTGGTAGTGCTACTCCATAACTTCAATTAAATACATTAGGAAACCTCAGCTGATATGCTGTATTTCATTTAATTAGTTCACATTAAGTACATATGACAGCCTATAACAGGGGTGGGCAAAGTTTCCTAATTACGAGAGCCACATTCATTCAGCACAATGGGGCCAAAGAGTCGCATGAGCCATGTGTTGCCCACAGCTGACCTATAATTTGTTTTTCTGTAGTATGCAATTTAATTATTTTTTCAGTGTATTTTCTATATAACAGAAATAATTTTACCTGTCCAAACTGCATGATCCAGTGCTACCGTGTGTAGAGCTGGAACGAACATGGCTGTCCTCCCGATTCCTAAAGCAAATACGACTTTGGTTAGCTTGAACTAAGCTTCCTTTAGCTCAGTTAGTTTGGTTTGACTTCCATTTAATATCATATAAATCAAAGTTGGCTCTTGATTTCATTAAACAAACTAGGAGAATTAAACCAAGTTGAATTCAACACTGTGTTTCCATTGCTGTACTTTTTCAAAAGGTATGACATTAAATAGTTACATGACAGCTTAGTCAGTTAACCTATGTTAGCTACACCTATGATAGTTAGTTAGCTCCTTTAGTTAGTTTCCAATAGGGAAAATGCAGTGAACGCAGGCCCTTGACTTAGACTAACAGTGCAATCCTCCACCATTGAGGTTAATGGAAAAACTCTCATTGGGTGAAAAGAGACACACAGACAGGATGCTGGCTGGCTACACAGTCTGGGGAGGGGCTGCCCCAGGCCGGGTCAGGTCGGGGCACTGAATGGACATGCGCCCAACCAGGCTGGCCAGTGAGACCTTCCCACCCCCAGCAGGGGAAGAGAACAAACATGTGAATGAGCTGCCTTCCCCCCCTCCCCCACCATGATGGGGAGCCATGGTGGTCCCTGATCCCTGGTGGGGGATGGCAGCAGGAACAGATACGTAGGCCTGCTATAGTTCATGTTGGCCCACCTAGGTGGCCCTTGGTCCAGACTGTGGGCCTGGGATCTTCCGGGGGACCACATCCAGACCAGCCACCTACCCAAGCTGGGGCAGCAGTGGGCCCACATCTGGCAGCCTGGAAACTCACATGACAGTCAGTCCCCGGCCCAGGCAGGCCATAGAAGACCTGTGTTGGGTATGTTTTTATTCATTGACTTTAATGGTGAATATTTCTCTGTTAGAGATAACCGACAGAGAATTACAAACTATCAACAAATGTTCACAAACATGCCAATTTCATATTTAGAGGTGCACGTACAAAATAATAAAATTCATGGAATGTTTGATTTGTACTGAATACTCGTTCCATGCTGTATATATCTACTACCATGATTACAGAACAATACATGTGTAAGCAGGAGAGACAGGGGGCCTGACAGTTTATTTGTTTCGACCATGGGTCATAACAAATTGTAACCGAACACATATAAGAACAAAACAATTAACAAACAAGGGCCGAAAAGACCCTACTCAATTCCCATTTAAAGATATGGGAGGTGCAGCGAGGAGCAAAGTAGCATTCTCCATCTTCACACAATGGGGTGGGCAGGATCCTCAGAAGCCACAGGGTCATACTAACGTAAACCCTGTTTCCAGGGTTCTGCAAGGGCTGCAAGGATGGAAGCAGAGAACAGCTGTAGCATAATGCACCACAACACTTTTGGTGTCACTTTTACAATGCTTTTGAAAATGCCAAGCAAAAACCTGAACTAATGGGTGGGAACCCCGACCCTCTGGGGTTTTGAAAGAGGGGCTAGCCCTTTGGCGCCATTGCCTCAGCCTGCTGCCAGCCCAGCCACTCCCCCGCAATGTCTCCTCCCTGCCTTGTCCTGACCCCACTCCTATCTCCTATCTGTCTTGCCCATGCCCTGCCTCCTAGCTTCCTGGTTGGCTGCCAGAAGGCATAGAAGGCATGTTGGTAGCAACAGGAAGCTGGGTGGAACAGCACTCTTGCTTGTCCTTGCCCTGCTCACCTACACTCTTGCTCCTGGTCTCTGCTCTCACTGTTCTGAATCTCCTTAGCCCTCACCTTGTGCTCTCAGTCCTTGTCTTGTCCTGCTTTTGTTTTGCTCTTGTTCCTGCCCTGCACCCTTCCTGCTCTCTTGTCTCATTCCCCTCTTGGTCCTCGTCCTTCCTCCCCTCTACTTGTCTCTTCCTCCCTTGTTCCCTTCCTGGTCTTATTTCCTTGCCCCTTATGAGCCTTAGTCCTTGTTCTTGCCCTCTGCCTTGCCTCCTGTCATTCCCAAATCTCATGTCCCACACATCTCCGCTCACCACTGTGATCCTTACAATAGGTGTTTCCAAATCATTGGAAAAGCAGCAAATGGATCATTTTTACTCTATCTTGGTTTCAGTTCCCCATCTGTAAAATGGGTATAATATTGACCTCCCGGCTGTGTGGGTGAATTAGGAGGTGTTTTTACACAAGATGCAAACACATGAGTTTCCCACTCAACACAATAATTAAATTACCTGCTTGGCTCTTGTGCGAGCTGTCCGAGAAAACTCCTGGATTAGTAGAACCTTGATACTGGGTGTTTTTACACACACATTTCTCCTGTATGTTTGCTGTTACATCCTGAACTTTCTGTGTGTCTAAATCACTCACCCAGATCTTAAACATCTGGCTCTTTGAACTTCTGTGTAGAACTTCTCCCAGAACATCTGTGTGTAAAACGTTCTCCTAGTAAACTGCTTTGCTCCAGGCAGCTGTGGTCACTTGATTTCCGTGGCAGCCCCTCACGTCTACAGCTGCAGCTACTTTAGGCTGCCTCAGAGCAGTGTTTGTGTTAAGAATGCCTCCGGAACTTACTTGTGGACTTGTAAACCCAGAAGATTGAAAGACTAGCACTTTAAGATGTGTGCAAAAATGTCCATTGAGGTTTCACTAATCTGTGTCTTAAAATTCCTACGAGACTCACACTAATGTCACCTCATTCACATCTGAATGCCAAGTTGTGTGAGATTGCAGCTATATTATCCACACTCTCCTCAGTTGCCCCAACAAAGAGCTGATGAGGGACGGGGGCTACAGGAGCACTCCTCCAGACCCCTCTCCCCCATCAGCTGTTTGTCAGGGTAGCTAGGGCTAGCATGTATGCTCCTCTCTCCTCCATCATTGTTGCATGAGCAGGATGCTCATTTAAAGGCACTCTCACTATCTCATGTGTCTGGGGGATTGTGGGAGTCTTTTGAACCCATGAATTCCCCTGCTCATCTAAAAATGCCCTAGGTAAGGATTGAAAAACACAGTGAACACTGAAAGTGCAAATTATAAACCATATGTTGTGTGTCAACTGTGAAGGTGCTCTACATACTGGGCATTATCCAAGGGCTGTTTCATTCCTTTTTAGGTCCCCTTTATACTGCCAGAGAAATGCAAAGGGCCATTAGCAAAGTAGGGAATGAGGCTTATGGTGGATAGTAGGATTGACCATTTTCTCATATGTATTTCAAGGGAAATACAGGCATCCTATATGATTCTAGGGATGGGCGAACGCGGTTCGGAAGTTTGGAGTTCGGCCCGAACTCGGCCTGTTCGGACGACCGAACTCGAACCCGAATGCGAACATACCGAACACCGAACGGCAAAATGGCCAAACAGTTCGGTCAGTTTGGATTGCGTTCGGGTGAGTTCGGGTGGCAAAAAAAGGTTCACTGGAAGGTCAAACATGACAGGGAGGTGTAGTCACTGAGGAGAAGACTTCCAGGCACCAGGGGTGGAGAGGCTTGCAAGAAACGAAAGTAATTATCTGCCTCCCCCCTTCCCAACACCTCTGAGCTAGTCACTGTTCCTGAACAGCAGGCGTTGAGTAGGATTTTTAGATTGTTTTAAGTTTCATTTCACTTTTGTATTGAAATGAAACTCCCTTAAACTGAAACCTTGTGTTATGCATTTCACTGTACAGACTCATTGTTGAGTATGTATGTATTTCACTACAGACTCCTCTTCTGTTTGTGATTCCCCACCATCCCATATATATGGGATGTATATATATTCATATATATCCATATATATCCATATATATGGATATATATATCCAGATAGATAGATAGATAGATAGATTAGATTAGATTAGATGAGATGAGATGTAGAGAGTTATAGGAGTTAGCTTAGTGACAGAGATAGCGTTAGTGATTTAGTTTTAGTGTTTGCAGGAATAGGCCTGTGTACTTATTAGATAATCCATTTAGTTCACAGCATTTAGAATAGTTAATAGCAGTTAGATTTAGTGTAGATATATATATATAATATTAGATAAAATAAATACATTTTAAAAACCCATATAAAAACAAAAAAAACCAAATAAAAAACAAAAGAAAACCATATAAAACCCAATAAAATACCCAAAAAACATATAAAAAACAAAAAAACCACCCATAAGAACATTTCTCGAACAGCCGAACCGAACAGCCGAACGACCTAACCGAACGGCCTGTTCGGACAACCGAACCAAACAGCTGAACCCGAACCCGGCGAACTAACCGAACTGCCGAACCGAACAGACGAACCGAATGCAGCCGAACCGAACTGCCGAACCGAACTCAGACGAACCGAATGGCCGAACCCGAACCACGATCTGTTCGCCCATCCCTATATGATTCCAATAAGGAACAATAGGCATCCTGTGTTTTGTCTAATTCCTTGTTTTACAAACGTGTGATTGTGCAACTGGAGGCCAGAGTTGTCATACCCATGTGATAATACAAGAGACAGGCATGATGCAAAATAAGATCTCTAAAAGGATAGCAGGTGGGACTGAACTCCCTGGAGATTTGTAATAGGATAGCAAAGAGTTCAGCTCTACACGGAACAGTTACATCTAGCCCAGTCACTGCCAGCTGTTCAGCAACTTATGAAATAACTGTATATTCTCAGACCAGTTTTTAGTGGACAAATGTCCACAGAACAAAACCCACAAAAATAAATAAATGCTTCTCAACAGAATGGCCAAGGAGTGAAAAGCAAAGTACCCACAGCCCTGATCTTTCAGGTGGCTCTAACGTGTAAGGCTCTGTTTGAGCTGAAGCACCAGCAAAAACATACTTGAATTCAATTCATGAATCAAGGTTTCGGTCCTAGAACAAAATATTTGCAAGCCCCAAACAGTAAAAATATAACTTTACCTTCTACTGTGGCCACTTGGTGATCATCTTCATGACAGTAAGTAAGTTCAAATGTTGGATTAATTGAGCTAAAGATGGCTAGGGTTGCCACCTATGCAAATTTCTAAGGAACACTTATGGAAAATACATGTTGCAGGGCCTGCATTGGCACCTATTTTCCATCATGGGGGGCGGAACCTTTCCCCTCCAACACGTCATTCTGAAAATTAGTACAAGCTCCATGAGCTGGATGGGAGTTGGAACAGAGGTGTTTCAGAGATGTGCTCAGGATGGAAGAAACAAGGGGAGAATCCAGATCACGCATCTATGCTGTGGATCAATCCCCCTATCCTTGAGTGTGTGCCTTCATCTCCACTCACTTCTCATGAGCCCCCCTCCCCCTTTCAGTGCTCGGGGATTGTGTGGATGTGAAGTTAACTGTAATCTATTTCCATCCCTAGATGGCCCTGTCTTTAGTATTGTAGCAAGTCAAGCTGGAGCTCTCTCTTTTATCCTCCTTTTTGTATGTTTTATCTCTGTAGATCTGGGAGACATGTTGATGTGTGTGTTAGAATAAAATGGCTGCCTAGCAAACCGCTGTCCCTGAGTGCCCTTCATGCCAGGGGTAGGGACTGGATCCACAGGCCAGATCCAGGAACTGGAAAGGGGACACATAAAAAACAGTTATGAGCCTGATTTAGCCCACAGACTAGATGTTCTTTAGCCCTGTTTTGCCTACTGCATCTGGTCTTTCTGTTGACTGTAATCAACTTTGGGTCATATCCCTAATTTCCCCAAAATGCAAACCCTTGCCTCACACATGCTAGCACAGACTTACTTAAACACTTAACATTCAGTATGACTCTCAGACAAAACAAAGATGCCGAGGACTGAATTTCACCCTCCCATAGTACTGTAAAATATGTATTTCCCCTGTAATTGTACTGCAGTGTACATTAGCAAATGGCACAGCTGGTGAAAGAAATTAATGATATCTCTCTCCTCATAGCTTTGTGTTGCCATCCACCTAAACATCCAATGACTACGCATTAAACGTCTAGACAGCAGCATGAGAAAGGGTTTTTTGACTAACCTTGTTAAAGTCTCTAGCAAACAATAAAGTGAATCCCATTTTCAGTGCTTTAAATGGAATTATAGCCATGTGTCTCTCATTGATTCTAAGGGGAGCTGTGTGGCACCAAACCTGCGGGATGCTTTGAAAACAGAGTGGAAAAAAATCTTCCCACCTTGCTTACCCTAGTACCCTGATCATTCTGCTGGCAGAACCATCCTAGGAGTATGTCTGAAAACGTTGCTCACTCCTTCAGATTGAAAGCATATTATTAAGGTTCCCACTAGACCATTCATTTACAAACATGTTGCCAAGCAGTGAGACAAAATAATTCAAAAGCATAAGGTTAGAATTTCTCAAAAGACTCAGGGGTGAAATTCTCCCACATTAAGGTCCATGGGAGTTTTGTGACTGACTTCAATGGGTGTTACCAGACATAATGCTAAATCTGTGGAAATGTGCCGCGTGTTGAAATTGCCAACATCATCCAGGGCACAGGACTGGACTTTACAGATGTTAATACCACATCCACTACATGTTCTCATAGCTACCCAATAGTACTCATAATCCCCTCCCAAGCTCCCATCAGCCATTTGTTGGAAGCTGTCCCTTGATGCTAAGGACCCTTTGGTATCTCAGGTGACCACGGACCAGAAGTGAGACAACAGGCTCATCTATATGTAACAGCAAGAGCTAAGTGCTGTATGCAACCATGCTTTCTGAGATCACAACTCCTGGTAAGTGCATGGCACGAGGCATGTTTTCACAAACAGATGTAATGGGTGGCTGAATGTGTGTTTAATCCCCAAACAAGTGGTTAGCATTACATCAGGTCGAATTCAATGGATAAGGATTATACAGTGGGTTTGTCTCTGTTCTGTCTAGGCATACTAGAATACTGTTGGTCAATAAGGACACATTGACACTTGAAATTCAGTCTTATCTCTTTAGCCCAGGACTCCCTTTCTGACAACAGCTACATCTAGCTATGGGTTTTTTATTTTTGTTTAGTTTAAAAAAAAAACCACCAAAAAACCTTGAGTGATCCCACTGAAACCATTGGAATTAGTCACATGACTAATTAAGCAGAGCAGTATGTGGCATTTTCATGAGCAAGATTCAACAATATTTGTTTTAAAAACAGATCTAATAAATGTGTTGTCAAGGCCTTTATGCTTACCATGCTGCATTAGACCTCACTTCTCTTCTGCCATAATTAGCTTGTTCAGCCCATGAGCTATACGTTTGTTTGTAACCCACACTGTTACTAGTGTCCTCACTGCAGTAGCCAACACAGGGTTAAAGCCAACACCTCCTCCCCCCCCCCCCCACCCCACCCCACATGCTCGGTGCAGCACTCTGGGGGTGAGGCAGGTTGTGCTCAGAGGATTCTAGAACAGTTCAGCCCTGCTTCAGAGGGGTGCAGCTGCAGCAGAGAGGGGCAGAAGGATCTGCAAGAGGCTAGTTATTCATAGGCTTGATTTGAACACTTGCAGGTAGTGAAGGATATTTAGTCCTCAACTCTTCCTGGATCCCCCTCAAGGACAGAGGCTGAGGCAGAATGCGGTGCTTGAGAAAGAGCTGTGATGAATGCACAGCCATGAAGGAACAGGGCTTGGATTTAAGAGTTGCAGAAGGGGAAGGTTTAGCTTCCGCTCTGCAGCCCAAAGAGTGGACAGTTCTTCAGCCCAAGGAAATTGTGAGCTATGTTTGTTGGATCAAGACTCATGCAAATGCATTAATGGCATATATTTTTCATTATATGTTGCCTCTATTGAATTAAATTTTTATCCTTTGGTGGAAAAATTAATACTATATTCTTGAGATTTGGCTATGATAGTGTATATGCATAGCCTATTAATTATCTGGGTATTATAGCAAAAGATGCCGATGTCAATGTGTAATTCTTAGTAGGCCACTTGTAGGAGAATAAAGTAAGAAAGAAAAGAGAATTTCTCTCTTTAATAAGTTACTATCACAACTGTATTTGGGAAACGGCTTTCAACCCAACCTGAACCCAACCAGTATTCCTGAAATAATAAGGGACTAGGGGTTACATTATGACACTTAACACTATTGCATACAACACATAGGTACAATCATGCTAGGACACTTAATGCTTTATATTTTTGAACCCCTTAACAAACTGCAAGCCTTAGAACCTCTCTGTGAAATTGAGTCTAGACAAGTCCTTTCCCCAACTTTAATGAAAGGAGACACAGACCTCATTCACCCCACACCCTTCCGCCCCGCCCCAGCAAACTCACCGTGTTGGTCTTAATCTGTGTTTGCCTTGCCCTGCAGTAATACACAACTGTTCTTGCCCTACATTTCAATAGCTGCTCCCCCTCATTAATTCTTTGAGATATTTCCCTAAATGACTGCTTTCTGTGAAATCATGCGCCCTGTAAAAGTGCCGCAGGCAACTTTTAGATGTACCTAGATGCGCAGCATTCTTTAACAGCTGCTGCGGTGATGATGGGGGGGGGCAGAGCAGCTACAGGGTCCCCATGTGGGTGCTGCTGTTGCTTCCCCGTTGCCATGCGAGGGAGCTCAGCACTGGGGCACATTGCATGTGCCCCCCCGGCAGGCAGCCACTGTAGTGTCGATTGTGGGAGGGGGGCAGAACTGGTGTTTTGTTCCCTGCTGCTGATGGTAAGCCTGCCCTCCCCCCCCCTCTCCCTGACCTGGAGGGAGCTGCTTGGGGCACATTAGGAGCAGTGCCCCCACCCCCTGAGCTGGAGGAAGCCATTTGGGGCACATTTATGGGGGCCCCCAGGTGGCTGCCTTCCTCCCCAAACCCAGCCCCCGCTCTCTTCCCCCCCCAAACCCAGTGCCCATGCCTTCCCCCAATAACCAGCCCCCTGCCTTCCCTCCCCAACCCAGGTGCCCCCTGCCTTGCTCCCCAAACCCAGTATCCCCTCCTCCCCCCCAAAACACCTGCTCCCTCCCTCCTGGCACAGCAGTGCTTATGTCCCAGGTTAAAGTGGGAAATTGTGAGAATTTGTGCTTTCAGCTCCTGAGAGTTTGCTGCTAGTCTTGTGATTTTAGGTGTTTTCAAAATGTTAGAAATGTGATGCAATTGAGGTTTTCAAATTCTAAGATTTAACTGCTAGTCTTGTGACTTTGGGTGATTTCAGACGTGACGGGGCGCATTCGCCCTGTCACGAAATGAAATCTGAATTCCCCGCCGGGATGACCCTGTCACGCCGTAACAGACGTGCCGGGGGATCCTGGCAGGGAATCGGGGAGGGGGCGGGGCCGCGTGGCGCACCGTGCGGCCGCACGGCCCCGTCCCCTCCACGATCCCCGCTGTCCGCCCTCTGGGGAGACGGGCGGGTGCCGCAGCCAATGCCGCCGCAGCGCTTGCCTGCTATGGCCACAGGTCGGACTCCCTGCAGGGGTTCCGACCCATGGCCGCCGTCCAGACGTGACAGCGGGGGTCACCACGGCGGGGAATCACATTCTCCACGTGAGGACCTCCGACCCCACTGCTTTGGCCGCTCACGGGGCGAATGTGATTCCCCGCCGTGGTAACATCTGGGGGGAAACATCCGTTTCCCCCAACAGACGTTACGTGGTCACTGCCACCACAGAGGATTGACTGTGTTGGCCTTTGACCACGTAACATCTGAAATCACCCTTTATGTGTTTTCAAAATGTTAGAAATGTGATGCAATTGAGGTTTTCAAATTCTAAGATTTAACTGCTAGTCTTGTGACTTTACATGTTTTCAAAATGTTAGAAATGGGATGCTTGTGATAAAACTGAGGTTTTCAAATCCTGAGATTTAACTGTTAGTCTTGTGATTTTAGGTTTTTTTCAAAAATGCTGGAAATGTGATTGGGGGTAGAGGGCGGCAGCAGTAAACCTGCCAGGCAACAATGCTGGCCCTGGGGAGGGGGCATGGTGGGAGTTGTGGGGCAGGGTGGGGGGGAGGCGTGAGGTGGAGGGGGAATGGGCGGGTGCTTGGTGGTACAGGGGTGGGAGTGAGATTTTAAGAGGCGTGTGATTTTTTGGTGCGAGCACGCACCAATCATCTAAAAGTGGCCTAGGAACTGGAAAAAGGCCACATAAATGCACATCTGCATTTGGCCCATGGGCCTGAGGAGAAGTCCCAGGACTGTGCTGGCAGATCCAATGAGTTGTGTGTGTGTGGGGGGGGGAAGTGTGTCTGTGTCTGACTGTCTGGCCAAGGGTGAAGCTGCCATGGTGCTTGCTTGGCAGGGGACGGGACTAGAGGTGTGGCTGGAGGTGGGGCCTAATCATCTGAGCAGGGCAATGCTAACTTTGGACTTCAGCCCCCCCAGCCACATCACTTCTGGATCCGCCCTTGCTTCCAACTAGCCAAGATGGTTCCCAGGATAGCTTCAGGCAATGAGAAGGGTGAACAAAGAAGGAGAGGATGGGTCCAGAATGTTGATTAAATCTTAGCTTCGTGGTGTGAAAGTCTCCTGTGCATCGCAAGCCAGAGAGGTGTCCATGGTCACTACTAGGAAGCTGCCCTTTCAGGTTTGTGTAAGGACACGGGCCGATATATCCTTACATGACCTTTTTGCTGGTTTTAACCATTTATGGAGCTGCAGGCTGCCCTGAATGTGCCAACAATACAGCCTGGTACAGCTGCACTCCCCACCCCTATTATAGCTATGCCTTTGGTAAGGATTTCACACAACACTCAGAGTGTTGGCATGTACCACTACTGACTTTAAAAGAGCATTGTATTAATGAGACCATAGAATCGGGAAGCAGTGTTCAATAACTTTCCTAAAGTTGAGTGCAATGAGCCAGTCACAAAGCAGGAAGCTCAGGAATTCCAGCTTCCAAATCTCTGTTCATGCCACTGGACCAGATGCCCCTACCACTTCATGTGCCCAACCAACATTACATACACACAAAATACTTCTTGCAGCTCCTGTTCGCTATTATTTTTTGTTTGTTGTTCATTTTATTTAACAGAGCCAAGAAAAAATTATAAACAGGAGACACATGAAGAAGAAGCAGCAGAAGCCAGACTTCAGTCTTACCCTCAACAGGAGGATCTGGATAATCCAGGCTGAAACTTGGAGAGCAAACGCTCCCCCCATTAAAGTCAATAGCAGTCTTACCATTGATTGCAGTGGGTTCAGGATTGCAGCCTTGGTTTTTCACTTTCTGCAGTCCAGCCTTTCTGGCCTTACCAAGTTCCTGTGCATGAGAATGAGTGGGTGAAATGTAAGGATGGTAAACAGATAAAAAATGTCAAGCACAAGAGATGCTACCAAGCTACAGTGCCTCTGAAACAAGGGACTATAGAAGAGAGAGATGGAGTGCTCCAGCTACACCTGCTCCATGAGTTCTCTTGCCCTAAATTACCTGTACTCAGGGTAGGGTAATGAAGACTGATGAGGGAAGGACTCTGTAGGTCAGGTGACTGGGCAGCCTTGATCAAATAAGCCTGGACCAGTAGTAAGGGAGATCACCAGGAAAGTGTGGAGAAGGAATGAGAATTAAAAGAGGCACCTTCAGGACAGGGAGGGGTCTGGTAGGACAATAGGATTGAGGTGTTAAGTGATGTTGTGGGACTGTGACTTGAGAGTGTGAAACTGATTCCACAGCCAGGAATTCCTGAGCAGAGTATGGCAGCAAGTGGGGAAGTAGTGGAAGGTGTGGCAAAATTCCACAGGCACTGGCATGGACACCTGCCTGAAACTGCGAGGCAGGATGTAATATCTCCTAGGTCCCTAAAGGGGCACATGTCCAGGATGTTAAGGACCCCACATTTCAAGAAATCCTCTGGGATCTTCTTCAGCCAGCAGGAAACAGGACTCTGATTGGCTTGGACTGGTCAGCTGGAACTTGCATCTAGGCCAGGTGGTTTACCTGGACAAATCACAGGGAAGGGGAGGGGGGCTTTAAAAACCTCAGACCCTCTCCATTTTGCTCTCTCTCTCTGGACAAACTCACTGAGATCTCTAGCAGATGCTGCTAGGCTGGTGACCTCCCTACCTGGAGGCACACATGGACTTCAGGGCCTAACAGTAACTCTGGCTTTTCCAGAAGAAGAACTTGGACCCCGTAGGAAAACCATCACCTATGGAGACCTGATCAGAACCAGTGTGAGTACCTTGCTTGCTACCTCAGCTCCAGTTGTAGAAAAACGCTTTCCAAACGGACTACTATGTCCACAGGTCTGACTCTCATTGCTCAAGGATTCTCACCTCTGGTTCTCGGTGTAAACTCTGCTTTTATTCCTTTTTATATGTACTAGTAAAGTCTACGTTTTCTTTTTACCCTACGAGGTGTGTGTGTGTGTGCGCGCCGTATTGGCCATTATACGTCTTCCTAGGCCAAGCTACTAAAGAGGGGGAAATCTACCTATTTGGCTAGAAACCAACAGCTTTGGAACCAAGGGAAGCCTCCGGTGGGTAGCTCTGGAGATCTGCCTCCAACGCAGAGGAGGAAATCCCAGGAACAGAGTGCCAGGAAAGGGTAGTGCTTTTGGGAAGCTGTAAGGCCTATGCCTTTTGGGGGTTCACATTTCCTGAGTGGTGTGAATGCCCGCCGGGAAACACTCGGGTGGTGGCAGTGGAATATCATGGGTTTGGGGGGGGTTGCCAGCTGCGGGAATCTCTAGCCAGAGATTTGGAGAAACACAGTGAGGTGGGTGGCTCAGCTGTGGCTCAGCTGTATAGTGCCCCCTACTGACGTTTTGCCACAGAAGGCTGGAAAATAATGGCTATGGGAGACAATGGTCTAAGGTTCTTCACACACATACTTTGAGGTTGGCTGAGGGCCTTCATGTCCCATGAGAACTGCTATCAATGGTCCACCTAGCCCAGTATCCCATTCCCAAAAGTGGCCGGTGCCAGAACCTTCAGGGGAAGAGAACAAAACCAAGGTAGGTCTGGCATGAACCACTTGCTGTAACTCGTCCTTGGCTTCCAACAGTCCTAGGTTTAGAGATGCCTGGAGTGTGAGGTTGCATTCTTTGATTTTCTTCACTAATAGCAATGTTCAGACCCTTTCTTCTGAGAATTTTAAAAATCTTTTTTATCCCAGTTATTGTATTGGCCTTCACAACATCCCATGTCTTCGTCTTCATCATCAACATCTTATTTACAGCTTCTGCCAAGTATTAAGCAAATTACACAAGTACAATTAATCACACCAAAACCTTATAAAATACTTAATTGCCATATGATAAATAAGTAGAAGAACTATTTTGTTGTTCTTGCTCTTCCATTTTGAGCCAAATAACCAAGCAAAATCAAATGGTGCATCATGCATTGGTGACTGATTTATTAACAGCCAAATCGCTGTCTGTTTGTGAGAGGGTAAATATTAAATAACAGTTCCCTATTTCCCTTTTCCATGCCACTCTTAATCTTCTGTCCCCCTATCATAACCCCCAAAAGTCAGCGCTTTCGAACCTGAACAGCCCTATACCTTTCGGTTTCTCCCCATATGGCAGCCCTTCCATATCTCTGACTATTTTTATTGCCATTTTGTTGCCTTTTCCATTTCTACTATATCATTTTTGAGGTGCAGCATCCAGTACACACTAGTATTCAAAATGTGGCCAAGATATGGATTTATACAGGGGAATTCTGTTTTATTATTTATATTTTTTCAAACAGTTCCTATTACTTTTGTAGGTTAGAAACACAAATGCCAGATCCTCGGCTGGTGTACATTGGCATCTTTCTGTTGAAGCCAATTGGGTAACACTATTTTAGAGCCTGAGGATCTCTGGTCTGCACTGTTGTTATACTTGAGTAGAATTTCCCGCACCCCTCCCTGCCCCCTGACAAAATCAAATATTCTACAATTGAGCAGGAGTGGATAGCAGTGTTGCCCCTTGGGGATTGTCCTTTCTGTTAATTTTGGATCATGTCCCAGTATACTGGCAGACGGACACGGGGCTGGCCACCCTCAAAGGTGCTCCAGGGGTGTACTCCCATATCTGCCCACATCCAGCTCCTGAGTGGGTCGGGTTTAAACATACTCAGTCTGCCTGTGCAGTGCCCGCACACACACACCGTAGAGTTGTGGGCTAGAGCAACAGAGCAGCAGCATGGGTCTGCACATCTGACGGACCGCTGCTGCGCTACAGGCAGGTGCCCCAGGTTTGGCCAGCCTGCTCCGGTGACAGTGCTCTGGGATGTTCCTGAGCACTGCTGGCAGGGCTTCCCTGGAGCAGGTACAGTCTGCCCCATTTTTGCTCCACTTCAACATCTGGTGGGCTGCCTTTAGATGGACAGGCCATCCAAGGTTGAAGTGGAGCAGAAGTGGGGCTGCTGTCTGAAAACACCATTGTATTAAGAGGCATTCAGAAGTTTAAACCCAAATGTACAGACTTATGCTTTCCAAGTGGTTCCACAAGCCCAGCATGTAAGTGCTGAGTGATTTTTAAATTTTATTTTATTTTCTTCTCTGACTTAGATTCCTGAGATGGTGTGTGGTTGCCGTGTTGGTCCCAAGTGACAGATTGGAGCAATGATCTTTTTTTGCATTTGCTCAGAAAATATGTCGCTGTTGAATCTGGCTTCCTTTTTCTTCAGATTGTGACGATTCCATTTTATGTAGCGAATTTCGCTATCTTCCATTGCAATCTAGAGATAGTGTGGTTGCCATGTTGGTCCCAAGTGACAGTCTCAGGGTGTTTTTACATGGACACTTTTCCTTGGATTAGGGCGTTAATCCCAGAATGAGAGGTCTGTCTAAATGCAGCATTCAGTGATTGTAATCCGGGATCACTGAAAAACCTGGTGATTACAAAACCTCTTTTTCTATGTTTTGTAACATCCAGATGTTAAACTATCCTGGGATTTGGGGCATTTTCAGATGGACATTTATCCCAGGATAATTGCTTTAATACTGGGATGACATGTCCGAACGCTGTCAACAGTGATTATTATCCCAGGATAACAAAAATATCAGGATGTTATAAACCCCAGCGAATTGGGTTTTATAACACCCGGATATTTTTGTTATCCCGGGACAATAATCACTGTTGACAGCGTTCGGACATGTCATCCCGGGATTAAAGCAATTATCCTGGGATAAATGTGCATCTGAACAACTATCCAGGGATAGTCACTATTCCGGTGATTAGCGCTACAGCGTCCAGCGGCAAGACCTAACAGACAGTTGAGGCATTTTCTGCCTCTATGGTATCTAGGAGCACGACTGTAGGGCAACTGTATTACCACCGTCATCATTCCACAATGTATTGTGGAGCACCAAGTTTAAATACCTGCAGAACAAAGGGATGGGTTTCTCTTCAACTCGAAAAATGAAGAAAATCAGAAATCAGTGTGCTGCACACAGACAAAAAGCACCATGGGATTGATATTCATCCCAGAGACCCTAATCACCGGGATAAATCAATGTGCTGTTCACATGACTATCCCAGAATAAAGTTATCCAGGGATAGAAATGTCCGTCTAAACAGGTACTACTTCGTTATCTTAGAATAATAAGCACCAGAAATTATTCTGATTATCCCGGGATAGTTTGTCCATCTGAAAACACCCTAAGTCCGTCTAAACAGCTATCCTGGGATAGTCAACTATCCCAGGATTAGAATCAGAGAGTGTTATGGCAAGAGTTGACATCCGCTATGAATGTCTGCCTCTATGGTATCTAGGAGCACATGACTGAGGAGTGATTGTATTACCTCCATCATCCTTCAACAATGTATTGCGGAGTGCCAAGTTTAAATACCCACGAAACAAATGGATGAGTTTCCATTTTCTTAAACTCAGAAAAATGAAGAAACTAGATTTTCTTCAATTGGTGTGCTGAGCAGGGACGAAAACCACCTCGGGATTGATATTCATCCCAGAGACTCTAATCTCAGGATAACAACAATGTGCTGTTCAAATGAACTATCCTAGAATGGATTCATCCCGGGATAGACATGTCCGTGTAAACAGGTACCACTTTCTTTTCCTGGGATATGGGGCGGGGGGAGGGTTGGACTTTAAAAGTAGGGATTTTAAATGTAATTTTTATTATGTAGTTTATATATATATATTAGATATTTATTAAAAACGTAGCCAAAGGCCATTGCTCAATAGACAAACATACATAAGACATACAAAGCAGTGCCAAATCGTTACTGAGTTACATCATTCTGAGTCAAACAGATAACACAGTTTCAACAGTCCATGGAGGGATCAATACCCAACAACATAATAAAAAGGCTTTAAAAAATAAATAAATTGCAAAGCAAAATATCAAACCCCAAGGGACTAAGACAAGTCCAACAATGGCTTGTATGCCAGGAAATTGATCCTGTGACTAAATGCCTGCAGGAGAAACAGGGCAACATTTTCAGTGACCCTTAGGCCCAAACTATTCAGGAATGCAGAAAGTAAGGCGAAGTCAGATCTACCTGGAAGTTTGGCCAAGGTGTCCCCCAAGTATTGCTGCCTCGGAAGATCGTATAACCGGCAGTAGAGAATGACATGCCCCACTGTTACGACAAAAGGACAATCAAAAGGACAAATCCTATCGACAAAGGGGACACCTTGGCAGCGCCCTTCCAAAACCTGAGAAGGAAAGCCGTTTAACCGTGCACAAACGAGAAGCCATTTCCCATGCGGCGAAATTTTAGATGACAAATATTGGGCCAATTGGCCAGGACCAGGGGTCCAATGGAGGTAGTCTAACATGTGTGGGGAGTCGGCTATCTTGCCCATTTCCTGTTGCCTGTCAGTATCCTGGAGTCTTAAAAGGATTTCCTTGCGCACCAAGGCCCAAGGTTTATGAGCCAGGTATTCTACAGACAATCCCATCCAGGTTAGCAGGTTTTGGACAGTAAGTGCCCAAGGGTTTTGATAAGAATCCTCCCTCAGGGCCTTAAACAATTCTGAGCCCTGAGGTGTCATAACTTTGACCCAGAATCGAAAGACAGACTTGATGGCATACTCATACCAAGTAATTTGGTCACTCTCAACCCTAATAACTGCATAAGGGGTCCCCCTGGGTATACAAAAAAGTTTCTGCAAGAACCTGGCCTGCATAGCATTTAATTTAATCCAGGAAACAAAGGGAGCCCATATCTCAGAGGCATATAAAGCCTGTGCCCTAACTTTAGCATTATGCACCTGGATAGCAGCTGAGGGGA
>QEPC01015016.1:3256054-3271835 GCA_003113815.1 Sphenodon punctatus | reverse complement strand
CCCCCCCCCCCCATGGCTATGGACATTGACTGGTATTGGGGGGGTGCTCAATTTCAGCTGGCTAGGGGCCACGGGACATTTCTTCTCCCCCTTGTGTGGGTGGGGTCTGGGGACGGCAACTTCCGGGCAGCCAGCTGGAGGAAGGAAGCAGCGGCGCAGGCAAGCCAGGGGTGCGCAGTGGCGGTTCCAGAACCCGTGGAGCAGGTGGCATCTCTTCTTCCCCCCCATGGCTATGGACATTGACTCATATCAGGGGGGTGCTCAATTTCAGACAGCTGGGGCCACGGGACATTTCTCCCTTCCCCACCCCCTTGCGGGGGCAGGGTCTAGGGAGGTCAACTTCTGGACCGCTCCCCATGTCACCATGGTCAGCCAGAGGCGTGTGCTGGGGGCACGGTCAAAGGGGCCTTCTCTTTGGCTGTGCCCTTCGGCTGGGCCGGGAAGTTGGGGCGGAGGGGTTTCTGGTTGGTTTAACTAATGTGAGCTTTCTACTGGTGAAGTTGGTGAGGAGTTCTCCCCCCGGTGAGAGAGGAATGGAGAAGGAGAATATACCCTGGTGGCAGCAGGGGAGGGAAGGAATTAGTGTTTGGAGCCGACTTCCTGGTGTGAGCAGGGAGCGGCATGAGATAGTAGCAGTAGAGAGAGTATTGGATGATTATGTATAGATGACAAATGTAATTATGTTAAATGGAATTGTGGGGGGTAGGCTAAGGGATTTTTTGTGTTGTTATAATGTATTATTGTGTTGGGTTCCCCGTGTGGGATGTAAACTCAGGAATTGTTATTTGATGTTATTGTGAGCCACCTCGAGACGACTTCGGTTGGGAGAGTGCAGGATATAAATAAACTATGATGATGATGATGATGACCACCACTGTCAGCAACGACCCCAGCATCCCCTGGCTGATCTTGAACAGCCAGGACAGGCACAGGTCTAGTTCACAAGATGTGGCCCTAACTGCCCCAAGCGCATCACCGGTATCAGTGGGTGATACAGACTGAAATTGAGACCAGAAAACCAGACAAGGTGGAGTATCCATGACCTCTGGTTCTACCAGTGCACTAACTGTGGCATCGAAGCAGTAGTGAATGTGAGCGATTTTCTCCACAAAGTAATCAATAAACATGTTACAGCAAGCACTGGACAAATCCAGTTCCAGGTGGAGACAGGCCGGACTGACCAGCCCCTTCATCACCCAGAAAAGCTTAGCCAGATGCATCTTCGTGGATGCTATAAGGACAGCAACGAAACTCTTCTTTGTTGCCCATACAGCCATGGCATATGCTCTTAAGCTAGCTCTATGTCGCAATCAGTCTTCTTCAGTATGGGTACCACGTCACCATTGCTCTAACCGCCTCCCCACCAGCTTCAGCCACCGCAGGTCCTCTGTGAACCACGGGGTCATGCACCGACGATGCCTGGGAAGGTGGACACTTGGGAGCCATTCTGTTGATAGCCTCGATCAGCAAGATTTTCCAACACGCCACAAGGTCATCGAGAGAATGGTCGAGGTCGGAGGGTGATTTCCCAAGAGCATTCCGGAATCCCTCTGGTTCCAAAAGTCTCCGGGGACAAACCAACCAGATAGGTTCCGCACCCTTCCAGGAGCAGACGGGCACTGGGAGACAGGTTTGCAGGAGGTAATTATCCATCCATATTGTGTGAGGCAGCTTGCACAGCAAGACAATTTCAAGATATTGTTATTTCTTATTTTGTGCTCCTCATTAACGAGAAATACAGCTTTTACCTTAAGAATTTAGTTCTGTCTGATAGAGAACAGCAGGTTAAAAAAATTACAAAAACCAGTTGTTTTTCTTTAAATGTTAACCTTTCATGTAGTGCCCTCTGCTGGCAAGATAACAGCAGTTGGAGCCAGCAAAGCACTAGCCAACAGCTTAAGAGTGCAGGGTTTTGAGATGCGAGAAAGAAGAGCTAGCTAATAAGCTCCAGGAAAGATGTAGTAATACAGAGGCACCCAAACTGTGGGTTGGGACCCTGATTGACATTTGATACACTTTGCTGTTTTTGTTGCCATTCAAAGTTGAAGGATTGTATTTTAATCTCAAAATTACGGAACCATTGTAACTTTAGTTAGTTAGTTAGTTTAGTTTATTAATTGCGTGACCCTAGGGTCATTGCATACACATACACACAAATACAAGCGACAGCACGTACAAATAAAACAGTAAGAAACATGCCAGAAAAATATACACTCAATAACACATATTAAAAAGGAGAAGGAGGAAAAACAAGCACACACAGGACTCTTCCAAGACTATTATACCAACAGTCCTCTTTTGAGAAACCTAATCAAGGATCTCATCAAGTCACACCATCTCCGTGAAGTGGTTGGGCAACCTAATCTACAGGCAAAAATTTTAGGAACCTGTCCCTGCTTTCAAATGCCTGTACTAAAAAAACCGACACTGAGTCCAGTAGTTTCTGGTTGGTATCCTGTAGAAAAATAGACAATAGATCGGAATGTGTCCTACCAGGAAATTTGTCTATATGTGGGCACAGAAATTTTGTGTGGGGCGAATCATAGAGGTGGCAAGAGAATAAAACATGAGTCACTGTTTCCATCTCCAGGCGGTCGAATGGACACAGCCTATTCCCAAACAGGATACCAGAGTAACGGCCCTCAAGAAGACAGGTGGGAAGCACATTTAGCTGGGCACCAAAGAGAAGGGAGAGACGCCTGGCCGAATATGAGGAGGCTAGATAGGAAGCCATAACACCAGGATTTGGGGCAACATGTTTGTAGTAAGTCAAAGAAACAAAAGTATTGGCCACAGCCCTATCCTCCTGGTAGCCAATATCTTCAATCCTAGCAACGGCCTCTCTCCTAGCACTGGCTAGTTGAGCATTTTGCAGAGTCAGTAAAGAGTCCCCAACCAGCTACTTGATTAGTCACCCTCTTGACCCAAGAACAAAATGATCCAATGGAATAAGGGCCAAGAGCCCCGACTGAACACCTTGATGAAGGCGAAGCCAAAGCTGTACCCCCTGTTTCCAGTTTACCTTATCCCAAGCAAGCTGCCCAAATTCAGTTCTGATAGCTGCAAACGGGGTCCCATTTGGGATATAGATCAAAGATCTATAAGACTTAACCTGAAGGGCATTAAGTGTAGAAGAGCAATCTAAAGCCCAAATAGTCCACCCCCCCACCCCCAATAAAGAAATTGTGCACGGACTTTGGCATCTATAACTTTAGTGGCACAGACGAGACTGCCGTGCCCTTTCTTGCTGAACAAGCCCAAGATAGCCGCCACTGATCCCTGCACTCTGTTAAGGACCAAGTCCCGATGACAAGACCAGCCAAGGGAAGAGTGAAACAAGAGGCCCAAATACTTGTAGGATTTGACCTGAGCTATGGGGTGCACATCTATACGCCAATGATGGATCCCCTCCCAAAAACAAGAACTTTAGTTTTCTTATAATTGATTGTTAATCTATTGCTCTTGCAAAAATCTGAAAGTTCTCGTAATTGTCTATCCAGTTCCACCTTAGTCTGGGACAGAATGACCGCATCTTCTGTGTAAAGCAGACATCCCAAGGAGTATGAGGCCAGCTTTGGGGGAAAGAATTCAGGGCATGATATCCTGGGAACAAGGTCATTGAGGAAAAGGTTAAAAAGTGTTGGGGCCAGGATGCAACCCTGTCTAACCCCATAAAAAATTGGAAGCCACTGTGTCAGATGGCCCTGCTCTGAGAACCTTATGGCCAGACTAGAGTCAAAATACAACAGGTGGATAAGGATAAGGAGCTTTCGATTGATAGACAGGTTGGCCAATTTATCCTATAATAGGCCCCTGTCTACTGAATCGAAGGCGGCCTTCAAGTCAACAAAGGCACAATACAATTTAGTGTTAGTATTAATATATTTCTCGGCCAGATGGAATAACACTAGGCAGTGGTCCAGGGTCAAACTGTTTGCTTGAAAACCCGCTTGCTCCCTATACAAAACATGGGCCTCAGCTAACCAGTTGTTAAGGATAAGCAGCAAATGCTTGGCATACAACTTTGTCATGATGCTTAGCAGGTTAATAGGTCTAAAATTACCCGAGTCCGTCCTAAGGCCCCCCATTATAGATGGGTACGATCACTGTCCTGCCCCAATCTGTCGAGAAAGCACCAGTCTGATTCAGGTAAGTAAAGAAGGAAGCCAAAAATGGAACCCACCAATCAGCGTGGCTCTTAATAAGCTCTGCCGGGATATAGTCAAACCCAGGTGCCTTCCCTGACTTGAGTGATTTAATAAGCTTAGCCACCTCAGTCTCGGTGACAGGGGGCCAGGAAGGAAGATCCTGCAGCATCGAAGTCATAACTGCCTCGGTTTCTTGAAACGGAAACAAAGTTCGAAAATGGGATACCCAGGCCCCTCTGGGGATTGGCATTGACCAAAGATTACGGGGCTTGCCCAACGAGCCATTGACCATCTGCCAGAAACCTCTAGAATCCTTATCATGGGCAGCATTAATCAAAGAATCCCAGATTTTGGTAGTATGGGCAGTCTTCTTACGTCTTATCAGCAGGCGGTACTGCTTTTTTAGGTTAAAGAACTCAGGTAGCGGCCCATTCGCCAGTTCCCTCCTATAAGATTTTTATAGTGATGCCAGTTGGAGCTTCAATAATCTGCACTCTTGGTCATACCAAGGTGCTCTCTGGCCATACTCCTCAGTTTCCCACCCTGTTGTCCTGGAGATCGGGCCAGATTAGGCCTCAAAAGGGAAATAAGCCTGACATAGGCCCCAGTCATGTCTGGGGGGGGGGGGGATAGGGCCTACAGCTATATCCCTAATGTCCAGACATGGGAAAGAATTCAAAACCGCCCCAAGTTCTTATTTGAGTTCACTAGACCATGGCTGTCTGAGGAACCTAATATAGTCCTCATTGGAGGTATCGCCGGTGGCCTCGATGGCTCTACTAGAGCCATGTTTAACATACAACAAGGGAAGATGATCACTATAAATTTCTTGGCCCACCATAAAACTAATTAAATAAGGGATCAGGCTAGGTGACACTGCAATATAATCAACCACACTTATACCCTTGATGGGAGACAAAGGTAAATTCCCCATCAAGGTCCCTGGGGAAAGCCCCATTTAGGAGCTGAAAATTGGCATTGGCAATCAAAGTTGCCCATTTGATCCCAGATACATTTAGAAATTTGTCCTTAGAACAATGATTTAGGATCCCAAACCAGGACTAAACGAAGGGCAATGATTCAGCAAGGCCTCTGGGTCGGAGCCCAGACGAGCATTTAGATCTCCGGCCAGAAGAAAAGCTAGAGGATATTTGTCCTGGAAAGCCTGGACAAACTCCTCCAGTAGAGTCCAGAACTCCACACGAAAGCTAGCAGCATTAACAGGAGGGATGTAGACAGAAATGAAAATATACAACTTCTGGTCAAGCCTCCCTATCACAGCTACAGCGATGGGAGATAACACAGCAGAATCCACCAGCCTGAATCCCAAGCTGTTTGCAATTAGGCAAGCTATCCCCCCACAAGCATGACCACGACTGGAACCCCATAAGAATGGAACCCATCCAGTTCAAGGATTTCTTGACTCCAAGTTTCTGAGAGAAAGATGATGTCATAATCCCTAAGGAACTGCACAAATGACTCATCCTGAATCCGAGAGCACCACCCTGCAATATTCCACACACAAATACTAAAAGAAGCTGGCCAACCCTGAGCCTGAAGTTGGTGTTGAAGTTCTCAACACTGATTGGTCCCATCATCCAGTGCTGGCCCCTGAAGACACTGGGAGGAGGAACATATTACCACAGAAGAAGATGGACCAGACATATCAGTCTGGGGAGGTACTAAAGTTGGTAATAATAAATTGTCAAAAGCAGAGCACCCCGGGGATTGAAAGGCCTCCCAAAGAGTGGGAGCTAGGGCTGTAGTCTCAGAGGTACGATGACCTACCTCTACACTATCTCCTGCCAGGATTTCTGACAACAGAGCTCTCGCTCTTTCAATCCCCTGGGCAAGACTCTGTAATCTGACCTGAATAGAAGATGGCTGAAGGACAGATTCCAACAGATTCCTCGCGCCTGGGACCGACTTGTCTCTCTGAAATCCCGGGGCTGAGGACACTAAAGGCTCTGTCTGATTTTTGCCTAAATGGGGAGCAAGAGGGCAGATAACCAGGTCTTTAAAGACTTCACCTACATGGACTCCCCATGTAGATAATAGGTGAGCCTATGAAAGCACTCCGGTTGCAAAGTGGGGCATCTTAAAAAACACAATAATTCTCTGGACATATCTATAGGAGGGGAGCAACTGGAGTGTGCCAATAGTCCCAGGGGGAATCCATCCCATAATTTGCTTCAGATAATGAGCTATTGCAATTTTGGAATTCCAGGCCGGAAAAAACCCATTTGGCAGGGACTGAATTCTAAAAGCTACTGCTCCAAAAATAGGTACCAGTCTACATGGATTGTAAAACGTTTCGTAGCTATGCTCCGTCGCAGGAACATGGCCAACAACTGAAGACTTTTCTCCATCAGCACCCTTTTTACCTGGCCCCAGCAAGGTGGGAAAATCTCACTGGAGCAGCGGGGATAAGTTAGAACTCAAAGCCATTGAAACCCCCTTGCCTTGGAACTTAAGTTCTGCCAAGTCACTAGCAATGTTCTGCAGCTGTCCATGTTACAATCTCCCCGAGACTGAGAAAATTGATTAGTTAACGACTCTAGCAGGGAACACTGTCTATTAAGCAGTTCACAACATTTGCGGTTTAGCATAGCAGGGGAAGAGTCGCCATCTGAAGCTAGGCTTGGCATCCCCCGAGCCAAGAACAGGTCCAAGCAAGTTGGTTCGGGCTCGGGACTACCCAAACCACGAGATGACTCCCCCAAACCTGCACCAGCCGCAGGTTACTCTATGACAGAAGCCTCAGCGAGGGGAGGGCCAGCTTCACCCACCAAAGTTTGACGTTGGGAATGGAGAAAATGAAAGTTTTCAAGTGAACGCTGGCTAAGTGAAGGTTGCGCAGGATTAAATGGGGCCACCTGACCCCTTTTCTTCCTGGCGAAACCCTTGCCAGCCATAGCAGAAAATCGGAGAAATTGAAGCCTCATCTGAACAAAAAGGGGTGCTCCTATCTCTGGCAGCCAGAGGTGTGTGCGTCCTTCACTCAGTCCCGGGAAATCCAATCGCCCAATGCGCAGGTGAATCGCCCAGCCACACCCCACTCACTGCTCATCAACAGACTCTCTCCTGTCACTCCTGAGGCCGCTCCACTCTGAGCAACGCTGGGCAGTAACAGGTCCTGCAAGCTCTTTGAGGTGCAGCTTCAGATCCAGCAGCACTGTAGCACACAGTCAAATTCACCAAGGAGCCTTTGCAATAGTTGAAAATAGGCATGGTTCATACCCTGGGTGAGCTTACAATTTCTCACATCTCCTCACAGGTCCAGCAGGTGGAAAGCCCCGGTATGTCTGTTCCCCCAGGAGCCGCTGGCAACGTGGTGTCTGCTGCGGTGTCTGTCTGGCAGAAGGACCCCCGGGCGCCCTGGCCCAGAAAACGGCCCCAGCAAACGGCCGACACCCTTTGGGTGTCGGCCAAGGGCTAGAGCCCACAGGGCCCCGCCCTGTGAGTTATTACCTGGGGAAGGGGAGGAAAAAGCAGAGTGGCAGCAGACTCCTCCAGTCAGGACAGCCCCAGACCCCCAGCACCAAACACAGCTTGCAACTGCCCACAGGGCCCCGCCCTGGGAGTTGTTACCTGGGGAAGGGGAGGGAAAAGCAGAGTGACAGCAGCCTCCTCCAGTCAGGACAGCCCCAGTCCCCCCAGCACCAAACACAGCTTGCAGCCTTGTAACTTAGTAGATAATGTGTTGGACTGGAACCAGAGAGACCAGAATTCAAATCCCATCTTACTCATGAACTTAATGGATGGCATTAGGAAGTCACTATCTCTCAGCCTCAGTTCCCTATCTGAAAAATGGGAATAATAATAACCTGCCTCACTGGGTTGTTGTGAGAGTGCACCAGCTAAGGATTTTTTAAACACTTTGAACACTGAAAATGCTATAGAAAATATAAATAAACTATGAGCAAGCAGGAAACAAAGCTTGGGAACCACAGGAATAGAAATAGTTAAACAGCAAGTCCATTCTGGAGGGAGGGAGGGAAATGAAGGCAAGTCCTCCTCCCCCCAAGTTTGGGACACAAGAGACAGTTCCCTCTTGAAAACGAACTCCATAATTTCCAGGGGCCAAGCCGTGGGGAAGCAGTGGAGGTGGAGTGGTTTACGGTCCATTTCAATTTGGATTGTTACTCCAGTGTGAAATAGTAAGTAGATGCTAACTAAGGTACCTTCCAGGTCTTTGAAATTTTTAGCAATGTCCACAGTAGAGCCAAGATCTTAGACATTCAGCATTGACACTGCCTTTTAGCATCAGACCCCATGGAAGATTAAAAACGTGTATTGAGGTGACATAGGGAATCGCAATGTTGAAAACCATGTGTTCTTTTAAGTTTCCCCTCCTTTTTTTAGCAGATATACCAAAGAAGCTTCAGGTCTTCCAAACAATACCCACCTCCCGGTCAACAAGAACAAAACACCCCCAATGGCAACCATTCCAAAATACAAGGCAACTACACCTGCAAATCTCAAAGTGTAGTGTATTTCAGTTCATTCAGTGTACGAAATGCTGTCATGGAAACTACATTGGCAAAACCCAGCAATTCTTACACCAATGAATGAACTCATGTAAACATACAATTATAAACAAAGTCACTGACTCTACAGTGGGCAACCACTTCTCCCAACACGACCACTCCATATCAGACCTTTGTCCTCCCCCTCAAAGGAAACCTAAACGACACCCTCAGAAGATGGGCCTGGGAACTAAAATTCATAACTTTGACAGACAAAAAACTGGACTCTACAAAGACCTACACTTCTCCAGCCACTACAAAAATCTGCAAACTTTGACACCAAAAATAATGGACTTAACAAGGACCTATGGCCCTTTTTACACAGACACTCGAACACTGATGAAATGGGTGTTACGTTTTATTATACATGGTACAGGGCAACACTGCAGCCCTGCAACAAGGGCCCTTTTCACACGAGATGCTGCCACCCAGTTTCGCTGGGTGGAGATGGGTGGAGGCGTCCGTGTAAACACCACTTGCAGTGGGTGGGTGCATTTCTCTGGGTGGAGGCGTCTGTGTAAACACCACTTGCGGTGGGTGTCGGTGCGTGCATGCTCCCGCGCAACACCCATCTCCACCCACCACCCACCCACGGAGCAACGGACTCCACTGCTGATTGCTCCGTGGGTGGGTGGTGGGTGGAGATGGGTGTTGTGCGGGAGTATGCACGCACCTCCACCCACCCCAAGTGGTGTTTACACAGACGCCTCCACCCATCTCCACCCAGGGAAACTGGGTGGCAGCATCTCGTGTGAAAAGGGCCCTTGTTTCAGGGCTGCAGTGTTGCCCTGTACCATGTATAATAAAATGTAATACCCATTTTATCGGTGTTAGAGTGTCTGTGTAAAAAGGGTCTATGTTTTTCCAGCCACTATAAATATCTGTTACACCTTAATCTGCTGCATTTGTAATTTCTGTTTTCCTCTGTATCAAATTATTAGAGATCATGCTTGCCACTTTGTGTGCCTGTCTGTAACTGACCATCAGCTGAACTTTCAACCTGTTACTGTGAACCCAGTTCCTTTGATATGCATATTCTCTTCTCCTGATAAACTGTTTCCCACTATATCCCTAGCACGTTTACCCTCTCTGTGTGTGTAACACTAACCATTGTTTCCTAGTCTGTCTCCTACACCAACAAATAATCTTACAGCTGTTTTTAAATGTCTGGCACAGCTCTCTTTCTCCCTTTATCCCCCTCCCACCTTGTTCTATCCACTCCCACTCATTCCATGCCCACATATACCTGTCCTACACGTGATCAGTTTATATATCTCTACTGGCTATGCTACATGCTGAGGAAAGGCCCTGTGTGGCCCAAAAGCTTGCTTATTTCCACCAACAGTTGATCCAATAAAATATATCATTTGATCCACTTTGTCTCTCAAAGAATCCTCTACATACTTGAGGTTTTTTCTGTAAATTCCCAGGAAAGTTTAAAGAAAACCCCTACTAAAATTAGTAGCACTCTGTTGTTGTGATTAAGGAATTAATTTGTTTCACCAAGAATCGCATTCTCTCTAGCCTCAAAAAAGCTTAGCTCAGTCATAAGCCAAAGCAGGGATTCAGCCAATTTAACTCCCTCCCCTGCTGCTACTCTGAAAGATCATGAAATAGTAGTGCCCCGTTAAATTGGAAACAGGTAAAGTGAAGCTTTGCAGTGTCCTGTTCTCTAGGGGTGATTTTAGACGTGCCGGCCTCCCTTCTTGACACGGCGCGGGATCAATCCTTCACCCCCCTCTGGAATCAGGCTGGCTGGTCAACAGACATGCCGGCCTGATTCCGATCGGGGATGGGATGGGGCGGGGCTGTGCGGCGCAACGTGCGGCCGCACAGCCCCACCCCCCCACGCTCCCCATACCATCCGCTCTCCTGGAGACAGGCGGGCGCAGTAACCAATCCGGCCGCTGCGCCCGATCCAGGCTCATGGCCAGGACAACGCTCTGGCCTTGGCGGAGGTAACAGATGTTACCATCCGCCGACTCTGGACTGTGGTCCAGGCAACCACCATTCCAGAGGTGGGGCTGGTCTCCACTCCGGAACGGTCGTTAACTGGATTCCCGCTAGGTGTTCACTGCGGTGAACATCTGGCGGGAACCCCTTCAGACGTTATGGGATCTCCTCCACCACAGGTGGTTCACTGTGGTAAAAGGGAGACCCGTAACGTCTGAAATTACCCTAGGTCAATAGCTCATGGCTTGAGATCTCTAAAAGAGTGACTTTACTGCTGAGCTTAGCTCTTCCCAGCAGCATTAAGGGATGGTTTTTTTGACTTACCTGATGAGGTGTGTACCTCTGGATTGAGTCTTGACTGCTGTTAAGTGCTTTTCAGGGTGGTGAGGGGGTTTGGTCACTCCAGCCTGTCTCTGTCAGGAACTGGAGGGGTCCAGTGCTCACTGTGATGTTTTTATTGATTACTTCACAGATAAAATTGCTCGTATTCACCACGACTTTGGTGGAACCATTTCTGGCGCAGAGTCAGAGCTGGGGGTTATGGAAGCCCAGTCTTGTCTTTTTGGCAGTGAAGAAAGATTTCTTCTCTGCTATCATAGCATCTGCAACGTCTTCTCCTTCCGAGCTATTTCAGGTGGTGAATGACCTGGTTAATNGAATTAGATCCATGTCCATCCTGGCTAGTGAAAGCCATCCGGGAGACATTGGGGTCATTGCTGGCTGGGGTGATCAGTGCCTTCCTTCGGGAGGGCAGAATGCTGAGCTGCCTTAAGGTGGTGATTGTTCAACCTCTGCTTAAGAAGCCATCACTGGATGTTCATTTCCCTGCCAGCTATTGGCCTGTCTCTAACCTTCGCTTTTTAGGGAAGACTATTGAACGGGCGGTGGCTCATCAGCTTCAGGTGCATCTGGATGCTATCGGATTCCTGGATCCCTCACAGTCTGATTTTCGTTCTGGGCATGGCACGGAGACTGGGCTTCTGGCCTCGGTTGATGACCTTTGCCTGGAGTTAGACTGGGGAAATTCTACCCTGTTGATTCTTATTAGATCTTTCAGTGGCTTTTGATACCGTTGATCAGCAACTCAGCATGCAGGAGAACTCAGCAACAGTGACCCAGCAAATGATTTCAGTACTAACAACTCAACAAAACACTATTCACTGCTGCTTCTTGTCCTGTGATGTGTTTTCTTCAGCCACTCACACCAACCAGTAACTTCAGCTCTCTCAGCTCCAGCTCCTTTTCCAGCTCCAGCAGCAGCTCATCAGCAGCACATCCTGATGATGTGCAGCTCATCAGTAGCGGCCTCAATCGCCGACTCGGTCAGTTCGCGGCCAGAAATGGATGCGCATCGCCCGCGCATGCGCGTATTCAGTGGCACCGCCACATGTAAATCGGACTGCCAGGTCTTTTGGAAAACAAGCACGGGCGCCGCCGCGCACGTCTAAAAACGGCCTGAGAGCTCTCACCACAAGGGGGACACTGGCTACCACTAGGGGAAAAGTCAATCTTCTGACGCTGATTAGGTACTTTAGGCAAAAGCTGATGTTTCATTGGTTGGTATATGATCCTACTTTACACAGCCTTTCTACACCCCAGGTTTACGGCATACTTAAACAGTTTCCCATCTAGGACTCGTTCAAATTTCTGATAAAGTCTGCTCTGTAAATTACATCAATACCCCAGATCATAATTAGGTATAAACCTTTTTGAGTCTTTTAACCAGGTAAATAACCTTTTAACCTTAAATGTTCAGACCCGTAATGTTAGATCCTAATGATAGGGAGAAGACAAACACTTTGGGCAGCATCATAGTTCAGACCACCCCACTCCCACCTTCCCACCCTGCTGTTTCAGCCCCCATCTGCCTTTTCTGCCTAATGTAATGGCTGCCCTTCCTGCCCAAAAGGAAGCAGGAATGATCCACCTGGCCCAGGTTGCTTTTGGGGGTGGTAGTTGCTGCAGTGTGATCTCCGAGGCATTGTCTTCCTGCAATGACTGCCTGCCACTGTCCCTCCCCCCTCTCTGTCCTGACATAGTGCCTGTTCCCTCATCGCAGACCAGGGGCCCACTATGGTGCCTTCTCACACATCGCTTACCATTTGCATCCAGTGCTGCTGGAGTACCCTGCTGCTCCCCGGTGCTCTCCTGGTGACCTGGAAGCACAGTAAAGGAAAAAACCACATAGCTGGATAGCAGTAAATGGAGGCCTTTGTCACGCAGCTGTGAAAACGAAGCCCCCCTCCCCGTCTTCTCCATAGATTAACTATTAAAAGACTGTGGAAGTCACTCCAGAGAAGGCGACAGGTTTGAAGAGCACGTGTTGGGCATGTGCTGCAAGACAGAAGGAGCTGGGGCAACACATGTCTGAATTATGGCATGTGTTGGCCTTTTAAGGCACCAGTGAGAGTGGAGAGACAGGCAGGAAGCAGTTGCTTCTCTGAATGCTCTAGGTTCTTCGCCTATGACTCTATGGTGCTTGCAGACCTGTATGCGTGCCATGGTGCATACAACCTAATTGATGAGATGTGACACCTGCCCATTTCTTAATGTTCAGTGGTCCCCCCCGCCCCCAAATAAATGCAATGCTTCCATGTGGTAACAGCTGCAACATTTTTACATGACTTGGCATGTGCACTGACATGCCTGTTACATACATTAGTAGTGCTGGTGCAGCAACACACACCCCCAGCATCAGCATCACAAAACCTTTTTTCAGCCAATAGCGCTCCTGTGTGGTGCACAGCCAGTCCTAGCTAGGCAGCCGCCCAGCTGTGTAAACTTTTCAAAACATTTGCCACAGATGCCTGTAATGCAGCAATGGATCCCAAGAACTTCAGAGTTCTCATTAGCACACTCTAGGTCTTCATTACCACTGCTGAGCAGAACTTGCAAGCAATCCAGCAAATCCAAGCCTTCTGCTGTCACTGGATCAATGAGATGGCAAGGCACAGATGGGCTCTTGCTCGATCTGTGGCCGGGGTAGTGAGATGCACCAAATCGTGAAAGCAGCTAACGCTTCAGCCATGCACTTGTCATCCTCCAGCAACAACAGACCATGCCGAGGAGGATCTAAAGCCTTGCAAGGTGAGCTGATGTGTGCTGAGAGGTACCTGTCAGGAGACAGCTTCAGTTACCAACACCCTGTGCATGGCTGTACCCACCAAGAGGCTTGTGTGGGTCAAGGAGAAAAGCACAGAGTAGTGGGAGAGCATGTTGTTCTCTTGGTGAGACGCTGAGTGGATCTCTAACTTTAGGATACCTCATCTCCTTGTCCTGCACACAGCCGAGATCTTCACGGTGTGTCTGGAGAAACAGAGCACGGTGATGTGGTCACCCATTCCAGTGGAGAAGTGCGTGACCATCACAATATAGAAGTTCTCTACTCCAGATTCCTGATGCTCTGTCACCCAGCAATTTGATGGTGGAGTCCCCATGGTGGGCACCATACTTGTCAAGTTGTGCACAGTGATACTGGAAGTGCTGTTGCATCAGGTAGTGTGTTGGCTGACCCTGTAGAGGTGATGGAAGGCTTTCAGTGGGAGGGGAATCCCAAACTGTATAGGGGTGATTGATGGGAGCCATAGTGCCATCATCTGCCCACCTCACAGCAAGGACAACTACTTGAACCGCAAGGGGTTCTTCATGGTTCCCCAGGCCATTGTGGACCATCATGTCCGGTTCGTGGATATGCTGGCTGGGTGGTCCAGGAAGAACCATGACATGCACATCTTCCGACAGTCCCCCTTCTTTGGCTGCATGCACGCCGGGGACTTTGGACCCCTCACTGAAACCTGCATCAAGACGGTTTTCATGTGGCCTCCTGTTCTAGGGGACCCTGCCTACCCATGGAAGCCCTCATAAGGCCTACAGTGTTGCCTGCACATTGATTTCAATGGTTGAGCATTGTGTGGTTAGTTTCCTTAAAGACTCTGTAGACTTTGACAAAGGTTTTTGAGAACAAATTATGTCAACCAGCTCTAGTTGATTGGAGAGGCATGATTTTCCTTAACAGAAGCTGAGATTGTTTCCTCTGTCATATCAAGCTTATGAAAGTAGTAACCAAGTCTGTGTTTGACTATTGTTTCAGCTGATTTAGCTGTCCCTGAAGTCATTGCTTTATAATCCTTTAAAGATCATGTTAAAGACAAATAATCACCTTCTGGATGGAATGGTTGATTTAGATTGCTACATTTCAATAGCAGTTTATTCACTTTGCTTTCCTGTTCCTTGGTTTGCTGCAGTGGAGATTCTAGATTGCAGATGGCAACAGGAATGGTAAACTCGCAACAAATATTTATTGAAAAACCTTTATTCTCTATACCTGCCCCTGAAATGCTGTTGTAAAACATTCTTCCAGTAAGTCATAAAGCAAAAAGTCCCTCTAGTTAATTATGAACACACCTTCTCTTTAAAGCTGTGACTGGGCAGACACACAGATTTCTGCTACCTTTTCCAGATGTGATTCTCTTTCCTTGCACCTCTGAGAAATTTACTGCAGCTTATTTTCACACACGCTGCCTGCCCACTGCCTGGCTTGGAACACTGTCGCTCCGAAGTCTAGATGGTTTAGGAGAGTACTGCCTCCTCCTTCTTGCTGTGTCTAGCAAATTATCACACAACAATTGTCGCGTTGTGCCTCGGTTTCCCCAAAAGGAAAACGCGCTTAGTGGTCCAGGCCTGACATGATCTGGTCTGGATATAGGGCGCTCTTTTCCAATATGTGGAAACTCAGTTTAAACTTTGCTAATAAGCCAGTCAGCTCAGCAAAGTATTGTAAAGACCAATTCATTTATATAAATGAGGCTATGAGACTTATGATTATAAAATATGAAGCAATAGTTTACTTAAGTTCAAATAAAGACATAGTACAAAAGAAACAATGTCAGTTAAAAGTACATGACTTAGAAAGACATTTCTGTTCAGAGAACAGCTCTGTTACAAATGCAAAGATCTTAACATCTATAAAATATAACATATGCTCTAAGTATTATTGCTATGGTTGACTCAATGCATCATATAGGATATAACATATTACCCAGTCCTTTCCCCATTCTGCCAGATGAAAGAAGTGAGAGAAGCTTCAGGAAAGGAAGCTTTCTGAAAAATCCATCTTTCCTCTCTCTTCTTATAGAATGAAAGATGCTTGGA
>QEPC01015016.1:3206570-3243751 GCA_003113815.1 Sphenodon punctatus | reverse complement strand
TGCTTTGTCCCTGGCTGGGAATCGTTTTGATTGCTTCTGGCTGGTGGTTGCCATTCAGTCATTACATTTTGTTGTTTCCCGGTGGGAATTGCTTTGACCACCCTTTCGGAGATGGTCCGGGCCGGACCTCCGGAAGGGTGGTTAGCTTTGTCCCCTGCTGGGGATTGTCTGTGGTGAACATCTGGCGACCGCTGAACAGACGTTCAGGGCCCTTTGGCCCCGCTGCGGGGTTGTGTGTGGTTCACTGTGGTTGACTGTGATCTCATAACATCTGAAAACACCCAAAGTAGTTCAGATGGTATCTTTTATTGGTTCATCTACTATTTGTAACAGTCCCTGCAGGCCCCTGTCCCTTTAAGAGAGAGCTAGCACCAGCACATGGCTACAGGTGCTAGCGGGGACTGCAGGCTCTGGGCAAAAAGGACAGCACTTAAGCTGTAGCAGCTGTGCATGGGTGTGGCAGAGCCAGGCCAGGGAGAGAGAAAGAGTGAGCCAGAGCTCAATAGGAGGGACATCGTGAATCTAAGAGGACCTAAGAGAAGCAGGAGCTGGGTGGGACTTCTGCTTCTAGACCAGGCCTCACCCAGAGGAGGTTACCTGGGTTGGAAAGGCTTTGTAGGGTGTGCCTGAGGCAGAGGGAGCTGTCTGGTTAGAGAAACAAAGATTTGGGGAGCCAGAGGGTTGATGCTTAGCTAGAGATTGTGAGTTGTGAGACTGCGATAATATTGGGGACTGTGTATAGAGACTATAGAGAGTAAAGAGACTGGAGAGCTGAATCCTTGAAGAGAATGCTTGTGTGGGCCTAATCTGGCCAGAACTTACCCCGGGCAAGCCTTTCACTGCTATGCTATTGGTGATTGTATGCAAGTTTTCAGGCCACACAGAGCCCTTCCTTGAGCATGTAACAAGTGAGAACTATGGGCTGAGAAAATGCAAGGCAGGTGTATATATAATGAAAACAATACCTTGGAAGAGAGTTGTAGGAAAATGATCATGTTTCAAGCATTTAAAAACAATGAGGTTAAAACCCATGGATGAAGGGGTTAAACACCTCCAGGAAGTGATTTTCTTTTTAATTTTTTTATTATTTTATGATGATGATCTGTGGTGAAGTGGGGTCTCTGGTTCTTTAACAGGGTCTGCTTTGCCACTCAACCCCCACCCACAGGGGAGTATAAGGCCGCTTTTAGACGAGTGGGTTGCCGTCACGCGACATTTCAAAATCCCGCAACACGGGATTACACAAGACGCCCAGCGGGAATCAAGCGCATGAAAGGCGGTCACGCATTCTTTGCCGACCATGAATTAAATACCTCGATTGTGAGGTATTATTTGCCAACCGTGAATTAAATACCTCGATTGTGAGGTATTCTTTGCCAACCGTGAATTAAATACCTCAATTGTGAGGTATTCTTTGCCAACTGTGAATTAAATACCTCAATTGTGAGGTATTTAATTCACGGTCGGCAAAGAATGCGCAACCGCCTTTCATGCGCTTGATCCCCGCCGGGCGTCTAGTGTAATCCCGCGTTGCGGGATTTTGAAATATCACGCGAACAGGTCGTGCAACGGCGACCTGCTCGTCTAAAAGTAGCCTAAGTGAGCTTCAGGAACCAGTGAGTTAGTGGCTGGGAGCTAAACACAGCAGACCTGGACTCTGGAAGGCTCCATACTCTATGGTGGCCCAGGCACTGCAACCCCATACAGGGCTTATAACATTGACCTCCCCAGTCAGGATCCCATCCTATATTCTCTCCCTCTTGACTAGAGGAGGGCCTAGGCCAGGAGCTCATTGTTCAGAATGTTGCTTGTCCTGTTTTAACACTGCTTCTGGTTGGCTCCAGCAAATCTCACAATCACGAGATCTGGACATCTTTCCCCCAACCCCCAAATGCTTGGGCCCTGCACCCCATAGATACTGGGAAATAAGTTTACATAAACATCAAGCATGATCTTCAATTCAGCCTCAATCTTTTTCCTCATGGTAATGGGCTTGCAGCCCAAGCCAGACCCCTCTGGATCCCTGGGCCCTGGTAAAGTAAAGTGTACCTTTCCCTCCCCAGGCCCATGCTTGGGCCATGACCCCACAGCCAAAGCCAAAGATTTGTTTATTCAGCAGCTGACCCAAGGTCATAGCCGCGAGTCAACTTACAAAATAAAATAGATACATAAAAATACACTCCCCCAAAACAGTTAAACACATGAAACACATAAAATATAAAAGCTAATACAAATAACCCAATCCAATTCACATACATCATAATCAGGGAAGATAAAACAAAACAACTAACCAAAACGAGCGTTACATAGTCATTATGACTATAATTGCTACTTACTGGCCCCCCACAATATTGGGCCAGTAATAAACATGGGGTGCCTTGCTCTTACACAGGGTTTACTGAGGCAGAGCTTGACCCCTGGATGCCCCCCTGCCGTCAGGCGGACCAATAGCCTCTTGTCTTTTGTTCAGGATAGCCACCATAGCTCCAAACGCTGCCACTGCTCTAGCACGGGGAGAGTCATCGCCTCTCAGAAATATACACACCTTCTGATCTTCAGAAAGGTATTTTGGGATTGCCCTGATAAAATCCCCGAGGTACTTCTCCCTCAGCTGGCTGTAGATGGGACAACAGAATCGTATATGCGCTATAGCCTCTGGAGTTGCCAAATTACACAGGTGACACCATCTTAGGTGCGCCGGGATCCCCGCATACCTCCCCTCTACCATAGCCGAGGGGAATGGGTTACAGCGGGGGAGCGCCATAGCCCTCCTCCGATGTTCATTCTCGCCGTTGGTGTAGGGGGCGGGGCTGTAATTGGCAGGAAGGCGCTATAGAGCGGTGCTACTCTTTGGGCCACAATTACTGCCTGCTCTAACTGGATCTCTTGATCCAGTAAATGCTGCTTAATCAACCGATAGACTTGTTTAAGCTCCATGGCGTCCTTCGCCAAGCCTAGGCTAAGGCAATACTTTCCAACAGACCCACAGGCAGGAGGAAGGTGCAACAGCGTGGGTGAAATTCGCTGTGATGGCTGGGGAGAATCATGGTAGAGCCAGGCTGGGACCCATGGAAGGTACCTGTAATAGTGTTGTTCTGGCCTGGGGTAAATCCCTGAAAGATCCCTGTTCTACTTAGACCATTCCACGCAGCTCTCCCCCATAAGTCCTTTTATTTACAGTTCTCCTTTCTATGGTCCAAAGCCAGACCCATCCATCTGACTCCTATGATCCCTCTTGCCAGGCACTGTCCCTCCTGTTACCAGTGTTCCTGAAGACCCCTCCAGGGCACTACCCACCAAGTTGGGTCTGCCTGGAGACAAGAACCCTTTGCTCTTGCCTCCTCCTCTCTAGCCCATGCTCACTCTGCTGGGCGGGCTCTACGCTGGCCTTGGCCACATCCAGCTCAGCTGGCTCTACTCAGGCCCTCTCTCAGCCCTAAGATGCACCTTCTTGAAGGGCCAGAGGCCTGCCAGGTAATTTGTCCTGCTACAGTACCCTAGCAAGGGCTGGCGCAGGGGGTGGCAGCCAAGACTCAAAGATCTCAGGAGCCTGGAAGCAGAAGTCCCCTGAGGACGGGGGATCTGTGGACTGGAGTAGGAGTTCCCCCTGGACAGGTGACCTATTGACTGTGGTGAAGGGGTACCAACCTGGCTATAAGGGGCAGGGCTCTGGGCTGAACTGTGGGGATATGGCCAGAAGGCCCTGGTTGTGAATGAAATTAAGGGCTGGCAAGCCAAATAAAAGCTCCAATAGTGGAGTACTGGCTGCAGTTTTTCTGGTTGATTACAAGGGCTCAGATCTTGTGGGAAATTACCCACTGACAGCCAAGAGATTCAGCACTTTATGTATCTATATTGTGCTGGCAATGTGCCTGCTGATTTACAATTGTGTATCTATAGAGGAATAGCTTGAGAGCCAATGCACAAAACCAGACAATACAGAGGAAAGAAGAAAAAAGAAAAATACCGAGGGGCAGGGAATCGTTGTTTGGCTAGTGAGACACAGGGTGATTTCAGACGTGCCAGGGCCAATTCGCCCTGGCACAGAATCACCCCTCTGATTCCCCGCCAGGGCCACCGCGTAACAGCGAACAGACGCGGTGGCCGATCCCGGTGGGGAATCGGGGGGAGGGGGCTGTGCAGCACAATGTGCGGCCGCACAGCCCCGCCCCCCACGCTGCCCCAGCTAGCCGCCCTCCAGGAGACGGGCGGGCGCCCCCCCTCTCGCATTGATCACGGCCCAGAATCCCGCCGCGATCTGGGGACAGACGATACAGTCCCCTTCATCATGGGGGGGGAATCTCGTTCACCACGCAAACGGGGCCAGTCCCACTGGGACCGCCGTTTGCGTGGTGAACGTGATTCCCCCCCGTGATTCACGGGGGTGAACATCTGGGGGGGAACTTCTGTTCCCCCCAACAGACGTTCCGGGATCACGATCACACCGCGGGATTCCCCGTGGTTGACCATGATCTCGTAGTGTCTGAAAATACCCATAGGTGAGGCAACCTGCTCCTCTTTTCTCCTACTCTATTTCAGTTGTTCCTCCACATTTCTAACTGACATTCTTTTATTTCTGTTTAAAAGTCCCAGCCTTCTGCCTTGGCCAGTATCCCTGGACAAATAAGTCGGCTTTTGGGTGGACTGTCCAGAAGCCTGGCATGAGGAGTTTATGTGTAAGCGGTAAATCCCTAAAGCGTTCTGTGAGCCTGTGAGTGAAATGCATAAACCCTGCAGCGATCCCAAGTTAAAGACACACAGGCTTGTGCTGGGTGTTTACAGATCAAGCTGGGAATTTTATGGTAAGCATTTGAGGTTGCTATATTTCACGAGTTTCCAAACTGTGGACCATCATCCAAAATGGGGCTATGCCATCTGCAAATAGGTTCATGATCCCAACTAATAATCAATATACTCTGCTGGCCTTTGTTGCTGTCTGGGGTGACATGATTACATTTGTTTCAAAATGGGGTCACGCAGGGAAAGGTTTGGCAACCACTTTTATACCTTGTCCACTGTAAAATATCTGCATCACCAGTCACAAAAAGAGTGGATCCCAACCCAGTGACCCCCAGAAACCATCAATTCATGCTATCAGTAAATGAACAGGCTAAAAGACTGCCTTCTCCCCCTTGCGATCCCTAAGGTCAGCTAGGTGCTCCCTCCTACAAGTCCAATCATTGCACCAGGCTTGAACAGGAAGGGCACAGAGAGGCATTCTTGGTGGCTTCCACACAGCATCGGAACTCTCTTCACCTAGAGGCTCCTCACAACCCAATCCTGAGCATTTCCCGGAGACAATGCAAGACATATTTATTCGGCCAGGCATTTGGCAGACAGGGATAGGGTCTGGGGTGATGCTTTTAAATGGTATTTTTTGATTGCAAGCTCTCAGGCACGAACCATGTCTATCTTATTTTTTGTAAAGCGCCAGGTACATTGCTGGCGCTATATAAATGCTTATAATAATAATAATTAATTTGAGTTTAAAATTCATTTTACTCGCTCCATTTTTTATATGCTTTGATAACCGCCCTGAGCCTTTGGGAAAGGTTGAAATAAAGGTATAAATTGAAATAAATAAAGAAAACAATGTTCTTTAAAATACTAAATCTCTGAGATGGTGAAAAGTCTGCTTTGCTGCTTTAAGTATCTCCAGGGCCTCCACTTCAGGTACCATCACTAGCTGGTAATGTTACCAGCTACAGTTACATCTCTATAATAGATATGACTTGGTGAATTCCTAGTTGGCTGCAATTAATACTGCATTTGTTCAGGAAGCAGGCTCATGGTAGTGTTTAAATGCAGAAAGAACCCTTGCACCTTTCTTATGGGGAAAAATATTAATTCTTTTTCAATTCCTGCAGCTTTGCATTTCCAGCAGATTAATTTTTTTTTTAAATGCTCTATAATACAGCTGAAATCTTTGTGCCTGAGATATTACAGCATGCAAAGCACACAAAGGAATTAATGCCTAGTATCATCCAGCTGAATGGAGTGAGCTCAGCAGGGTTTAACCTTCTGAATTTGTTATATTGGTAGAATCAAAGCAAAATAATAAATTGCAGCTAAAGACGGGGGTGAGGGTGGAGACTTACCTTGCAGCTCCACTGCAGGAGCACTATGCTGATGTGGCTGTACTGACCCCTTCACTGCTGTTAGGTACCATGCAAATCATTCTTAATGGGCAGCTGAGCAAAATTATTTTCTTTCCACTCACAAACTGACTATGGACAGATGTTCATAATATTGCTAAAAACAATGTATTGGGGGGGGGGGGGGTCAGGTCCAGATCATGGATCCATGGATCCTCTGTCCTTGAGTGCATGCCCTCATCTCTGCTCCCTTCCCCTAAACTCAGTCTTTCAGTGAGCCAAATTCAGGAATTGGCATGGGGCTAAATAAAAAACAGTTTGGGGACAGATTTGATCCATGCGCTGAAGATTCCCACCCTGACAGATGCAGTTGAGTTTGCATGTTTACTTTTATGCAAATTCAGCATGTTCCATATTTTTTAAATTTGGAGGAGTGTTCCCATCACCCCACCCAAAGCATTCTTACAGCCAAGTTTTGCAGGCCCAGCAGAAGGCCAACAAACATGGGGCCAGACGGGCTTCCTTCGGGAGGGAGTTCCATAATCATGGCCCGGCCACCAAGAACACCCTCTCCATTGTGGCCCCCCGCTTTATGCGGGGGATCTCCAGGAAGCCACCCTCAGCGGACCGAAGGGGCTGCTCTGGGGCGCGGAAGGTGAGGCAGTCCCTGAGGTATGAAGGGTCAAGACCGTGTAGGGCTTTATAGGCCAAGACCAACACCTTGAATCTGGCTCGGTACGCTATAGGCAGTCAGTGCAGCGGGCGGAGCACGGGAGTAATATGCTCCTGGCGGCTCGTCCCTGTCAGGAGATGAGCCACTGCATTCTGCACCAGCTGCAGCCTCCGAATCAGCATCACGGGAAGCTGAACTACAGTAAAGCACGTTACAGTAGTCCAGCCTCGAGGTGATGAAGGCATGGATGAGGGTGGCCAGGTCGGGTCTGGAAATCTATGGATGCAGCCTCCACACCAGATACAGCTGACGGAAGGCAGCCTTAGCCACCATATCCACCTGCCAATCTAGGCGGAGATCCGAGTCCAATAATACTCCCAGATTCCGAACCTGCTGGGCTACGGGCACCTCCCTCGCCCTACCCACTGCCATCACCTCCGTCTTATCAGGATTGAGCTTCAGTCTGCTCTGCCGTAACCAATCCGCCACGGCCTCCAAACATAGGGACAGTACTGAGACAGCAGGACCTGGGTCGGTTGAAAAAGAAATTTTAATGCCGGTCCTGCCCCACCAACCTATAAGGCCACCACTGATAATAGCAAAACCTTCTTAGCTGTAAGAAGAGTTGGGCAATGGAATAGGTCCCCTGAGGGATGTTGTGGATTCTCCTTCATTGGAAGTGTGCTCCCATCACGTTCCTATCTGCTCTTATTATTAATGGATACGCTTTCTGATCCACTCTTCACACCCATCCTGTCAGTTTTCAAAACCTAAAAGGCACCTGTCCACATTGCTGTAGGCAGAGTATGCTCTCCTGGAGCAGAGGGTTGGATTAGATGACCCTCAAATTCCTGTCAAACTCTATGATTCTTGGTGTTTGGGGTGAAAGTTGTTTCATAACTATATTGTTCTAGCCCAAGAGAGCTAGGCAGGACTCCCTCTGGAATACTCTAGGTCTCTCTCCATGAATAAGCTGAAGCAGTCTGACTGAGATGCTCTTTTCCCAAATGCTCTGCAGTCTCTTGTTCAGGCAGCCTCAGAACCTGATCCCCCAGGTCAGGAAGTCATTCCTCTGCAACCACTGGTAGTGTTCTTAATTGAATAATCACGAAGACAAATGAAATCCCGGTCTCCTTGCCTGAGCAGTCACCCTCCTTAGAGGCAAGTCATCTGTTTAACTAAAGGACTAATGAAGACCTTGGGGAATAGGGAGTATCATGCTGGAGTTGAAAGAGAATTAATCTTCAGAATAAGGTGAAGGTTTACAGCATATTGCTGCGGATGGCAGTGACAGCCAGGAAGTTGCCAAGGTCTGCAGAGAGATAATTGGATTTTATTTTATTTTTCTGTTAAAAGGTAGTTTCAGGGAAATTGGTGGCATTGCGATACACTTGTGCAGTCAAATGTCAAGAGTGGGTAAGGTCATCAGAAGCGCAAACTGCTGGACTTTAGTGGTCTAAAATGTGTTAATATAGGTGTCAAACCTGAATAAGGTAGTTTGGGTTATAGATAATGAACCAATTTGTCAACCTATCATCCCACTTTAGCCTGAGAGAAGGGGCATCAGACAAGAAAGCAACAGCAACCCCCTCCCCATTTAATAAACTATAAGTTTTATTAATTTAACTGTATTTATTCCATAACTACCTTATTCCCCCCCCCCTCTCTCCCCCAGGTAGCCCCAGCTACATGAAGTAAAAAACACATCCTCCATTTCTTTCTTAAAGCTTCCTTGGCAGTGCTGCTGCAGGAGGGGGGGTGCATTTGGTACTAGGGTCACTACCTATGCAGGTTTTTAAGGAACACTTATGAGAAATACATGTTGCAAGCCCTGCATTGGCACCTCAGATGTCAATGCAGGCCATGCAACATGTATTTTTCATAAGTCTTCCTTAAAAATGTGCGTAGGTGGCAACCCTACTTGGTATCCAACTAACCTAGCACAAAATAGCCTCTTGCTTGTTATGGCTTCATTCCTCTTCTCCCATCCAGTGGTGAAGAATAATACTTCAGTTTAATCAGTAATCCCAGTGAAATGAGCAGGCAGCAGGATTAAAACAGACAAAAGAAAGTGCCCCTTTACACAAGGCATGATTGATTGGTGGAACTCCTTGCCACAGTAGTGAGTGACTGTCTCCCCAGCAGTCTAAGTGCCTTTCACATTGCACCTCTAGCTAGGCTGTGTCTCCCTGAGGCAAAGGCCTGTGCCAATACTACTCCCACTGCTGTATCTCTATTTGCATTGGCTGTCCCAACTGTCCCACTGTTGACTGTGGCTGCTCTGGCGTTCTCCACAGAAGACTGAGAGAAGAGGCAGCACCTGGACAATGCTGGTAGCAGATGTGAAGGCTTGAGGATATGAGGTTATCCTTTCCCCCAATGCACTATGCGTGGCTGTGGGGGATAAGGGCCCTTCCCCTCCCCCTCCTGCTGAACTACAGCCCTCAACCCAGAACCAAACACACACTCTCACTATTGGGATGTATTGGGAAATGGCCAATCAGTATCCATCCTCTGCAGAGTCCCCCAAGGCATGTGTTTTGAAAAGAGTCCTTCATGACTTTTAAATCAAACACTGGGGGAGGGGGATTCCTTCCCTACTGGCCCCATGGCCCAGAGGGACACCTTGTCTCCAGTGATGTCAGTGGAAATACAACTCCCCCCAAAAGAATTGTTCTACAATTATGCCCCTTCTTGGTTCCCTCCTGCATCCTCTCCAAGGGGAGTGTTAGAGGGGGAGCTGTCTAGGCTTAATCATGTGGGAGCCAAGAATCTTGTCTGGTAAGGAGGGGGACTTCAACTGAGCATGGCAGGGAAGTTGAAAACCACCTATACCCATTGCCCTCCTTGCTTGCAAAACCTACACAGAAAAGGGACATTGTAAAGGCCAATAGTACAACTGAGTTCAACAGAGGATTGATAAATCCATGGAGGACGGCATTAATGATTAGTAGCCGAACTTGTCATGGATGCAACCTCGTGCCCAGGACATCCCTAAACCTTGGCCTGCCAAATGCTAGCAGTGAAGAACCTGGAATTAGTCGCCCATGGTTACCCAGGGGATCTTATACAATATCTCTGAAACCCTTCTTTCCCTTGTGTGTCATAGTCAAACTTCCCACCATGTTCCCTCTCGTCTTCTCCCCCTCCCCTCTTTGACTCTCTCCCCCTTCGTCAACCTATTTTGGAAATTCCCTCTAACCTCGTTTGATCTGCTGTGGCAGTTCTTGTATTCTTATAATACATCATTAAGCATGTGCTCTGTTGCAGATACAGTTACAGTAATATGATTTCCCTACTGTAAAGTGCATCTCATGTATCTTAGCAAAGATTCCTACTCACAGCAAACATCATTCGTTAAACAGAGCAAGCAATCTAGCTCGATGATCCTTTCTTCAGCACTACTGGCAGAACTAGCACAAGATAACAAGCCTGCCATCTAGTGGGGACAAAGTAGAAAGTTCAGAATTCTTTTCCCAGGTCAAGTTGAATTAATACTTTGCAATAAAGAACTGATTTCATTAACGTTAGTATGCTTTTCTGCTTGTAGGATACCTAGAAGTAGATTATAATTTCCATTAATATATTTCTTTTCTGAAATTATCAAGCACCTCTTTGGTGGACCTTCTTTCTTTGTTTTAATTTGTTTAAAATAAATAAATGTCTTGATCCATAAATTCTGTCTGTTTGCTCAATAGTTATTAACCAAGCTGTGTTGATTAAATATGATTTGTTAAATAAGTCGCATTCAACTGTGTGATTATGGTAACATGATATAGTAGATGATGATGATAGCTCTTTTGGTATAAATATTTTCACAGGAGAAGTTCTCTCATGCATGTCTGAGCAAATCAAATGCAGAACGAGTCTGTGTAGGGCTGGAAGGTCTCATATGAAAATGTAACCAGTATTAAAAAACACATCTTTGCAGTATTCTCCTGGCTCTTTAAAAATTTCACATGCCTTAGAGGGAGAATTTCAGGCAATCAGAGTAGCTGTAAAACAGACTTGCAAGGCAAGAGGGATTTAAAGGAACTAGGATTCGATAGTCATTATTTAAGATCTTGATTAGCTGGTAAACAAGATTTCCATTGTATTATACTACAAAAGTTTTATACTGCCCATCTGCTGGAGCTTGGCATCTCCTGGGATGCCAAGAGATCCCTGGGCTATGATGATGATGCCCTATTCTGTCTTGCCTTAAGAAGTCAAAACTATGATTCTCAATTCCAGTCACAAAGTGCAACAAAGGGAAACTAATGGTGCAAAACAAGGATGCTGAGCCTTAACATTTGCATTGATAAAAATCCCTTAAAATAAGGGCTTGGCACAGCAAGTTATTAGCCCTATGATTAAGAAGCAGTGACAAATGCCTATCTAGAGATCATTGCCGTTCATTGTGGCATTATTATTTTTTCCTAAATAAATCATTGTATTTATTTATTCTAATTTTTACCCTGCTCTATCCATTAAGACCCTGGGTGGCTTGCATCATGTCAAAACAGCTTTAAAATCCCCATTACGCCCCGCCCACAACCCCTCCACCCAGTACCACCCAACCCTATTCTTGCATCTATATTGCCCAATGCTGTTCAGGAAGTTATGGTTGGTTATAGTAACCAGGGCAGCCCTACTGCGGGGCGGCTGCCGTGGGCCCCGCTCCTGGGGGGGTCCCACACTTGAGATCCCCAGCTCCTGGCCTGACAGTAGTTGGGAGTTGGGGCCCCGAGCAGACTCTGACTGACAGGCAGTGGAGGGAGCCAGCAGGAGTGAGGGAGAGGCAGAGGCCCCACCTCTCCCACACTCCGTGCCCCCCCCCCCCCGCTGCCTGTCACAATCTCGACATGGGGAAATGGGGGAGAGGCAGAGGCCCCACCTCTCCCTCATTTCCCTTGACCGAGAGACTGACAGGCAGGAGGGGCACCCACGGAGTGAGGGAGAGGCAGGGCCTCTTCCTCTCTCTCCCTCATTTCCCTTGGTCGAGACTGTGACAGGCAGTGGAACGTCCGGTGGCGGAGGGCAGCACGGTGGCAGATTTAATCTTCTGCCGCAGTGCCCGCCCCACTTGAAGCTCCAAGCCCGGTGCAGGGCCCAGGCCGGAAGTGGTGATGGCAGCGGTGATGACGGCGGCAGCAGATCAGGTAAGTGATCCAAATGGCTGCTCAGGCCTGGGGATGGGTGGAGGGGAGTGCCCCGTCGCCCATCCCTGAGCCCAGGCCCGGGTAGCGTGCCACCCCCGGGCTGGGGAGCATCCCCTGAGCCGGGGAGCACCCCTAGGCCTGCTGGCAGCCGACGGCTTTGCCGCCAGCGGACGATAGGGGTCCCACATTTGTTCCCCACCCTGGGCCCCACTTACGCTAAGGCTGACCCTGATGGTAACAAGTGGTGTGGGAATAACATACTGAGGAGAATGCCCCAGCTCGTCCCAGCCTGTCACTTTATTTCCTCCACTGCTTTCTAGAATGTACATTCATAAACAAAAAGAACTGAGCTGCCAGCATTTAAATTCTTCATACAATGACTCTGTGCTTCAGCATCTATCAATGGACAAAGCTAACGGTTGATAGGGTCCTCGAAATGGTCACTGAATAGAAGTAATGTGTATTGGGCAGTGGCAGAAACATGAGGGGCAGCACCTATAGCAACTCATACAGGCACCTCCCCCCCCCCGCCCAACTCCTGGTACTTGGGCAGCCCCAGTGCTCTCTGTTTGGCTCATGGGGGTAGCCATGCTGCTACTGTCCTGCACCTGTGAACATGGGGGCCCTGTAATGGCAGACAGCCACAGCCGAGAGAGAAGCACAAATGTGGATGAGAGACAGAACGGCCAGGACAAGAGGCTGAGGAGATGGGGGTGGCTGCAACTGCAGAAAAGTGTGTTGTGAGAGAGCTCGGAGCTGGAGAGTGGAGATTCTTAGGTCAGTTAAGCTGACTCTAGGCCCAGGTCCCAGAAGAGAGGAAAGCATGAAAGATTCAGAGAGAGAGAGAAAGAGAGACTCACTCAGTCTGTGAGTTACTGTAACACACTTGTAATAGAAAGCTGTGGTAATATGCATTTTCATGTCCGCTTGAACCCTTGTAATAACCCCAAATCAAAATAAAATCAAACCAAAAAACAATTTGACAATATGTAATAGATCCATATTTTGCTGTAGCTTTCATACCAACCCCACCCAATGTATGCATGGGAGAAAAAAAGTCTCTTGCATTTCAAAAAAATCCTCATTTTACTAATGCTGGCCCTGCTGTGGAAACTGCTGCCGTCTGTAAGAGCATCATGGGGGTGAGGGGGGCAGACAGAGGACATGTACTGGGGGGACCCTGCAGGGATGTATTGGAGGGCCTAATGGGTACACATTGCACTCTCTGGAGGTTACAAGAGAGCACATCTCAAGAGGCACTTCTACAGATCCTAGGACAATCTGTGTCCACCCTGATACTGCGCGTGTTCTTGAAAAGCAAGAATTAAACCCTTCTGTTTTGTAGATATCAACAGTGCAAGGTGGTTCCCAATGAAATCTTTCTCTTGTTAATATCCCACATTTGTAATAAGTGTTTCTCTGATGGACATTGCCCTTTGCATTTCTACAGTGATGTCAATGAGACACAACAGTGTAATATAATTAATTACGGCAGTGAAGGCCATGACCTATTATTATTTTGGCTCATGTGGAGAATCCTGTGCATAACAACTCTTATCTTTATAGAGCTGCCAAGATAAGATCCAGCAAGGGCTAGCATGAAGAGGACAACTGGTGAAGACATAATATCTGCCACCAGGTAAACATCAGCTTCACGTCTGCCATCCAAATAACCAGCCTATGAAAATCTGCCCAGTAGAATGATAGATCAAGTATCTATTAACATTGGTTATACAGTATTACCATGGCTGCCTTATTAGCTGGCACACATCCCAATGTCTCCAAAGTTCTAAGGTGTCCCTATTGGCCTTGGAGTTCCATCACTCATAGCTCTTGCAACGCTGGGAGCTTTGGACAGGCTGGTAAGGAGATTAGCATTTGTTAAAGTGGAATATTGTGGGGAATGAGGGCATTCCTGCTCTGACTCCCAGGGATCCCAACCCAGCCTGCTGGAGACAGCGTCAAGCTATCGCAGAGAAAACTGGCTCTAATGGCAATGCCTACATTGATCCACACTTGAGAATTGGGCCAGCCCTGTTTTCAAACTCCTACATTTATTTATTTTATTTATTTATTTCGTTTTATTTTTAACCAGCTGCCTCTTGCATACAGGCAACTCAGAGTGGCTCACAACAATAAATTAAACATATAAAATGTTATAAAACAGTATAAACATAGGGCGGAACCACATAAACACCCCCTTCCCCCACCCTCACCTCCCTACCCAATTCCTTCACCAAAAGCCTGGCAGAACAGCCAGATCTTACACTGTCTTTGGAAAGAGGGGAGGTCGGGGGCTAGACAGGCATCCATCGGGAAGGGCCTAGGGGCTGCCACCGATAACGCCCCCCCCCCCCATCGTTGCCACCCAGGAAACCTGGGGGACCTCGAGTCGGGCATCCCCGGCCAAACACAGGGGCTGCACCATGGCGTGGGGTATGAGGCAGTCCTGCAGATAGGCAGGGCCCAGGCCGTTTAGGGCTTTATAGGTCAATACTAACATCTTGAATCTTTAACACTTTGCATCTATGCTAATGCACCCAACTTTGCACTTGGGCACTCAGAACAAGCACATAGAATGGGAGTCCTGTTAAGCTGAGTTTTGTAGGACCTCTTTAAAAGTTCAGCTTAACAGAAATTCAACTTATGCAGAAGTTAAATAAATGAAGCTGTGTAAAGTTTACTCTAGAGATGTGCAATGCAACGCGCTGTTCCTTGCCATTCATCCGAGCAGCAGAGCTTGCAATGCTGGCACGGGATAGGGGCACCTCTGCTCTGCACTGCATCCCCAGAGGGTGTACACTACAGCATTTTGACCACATGCTGCCAAGAAATCATTCATTTGCTCAAGGTTACTAATGTTTCCACCTGTCTGAGTATACTCCATATACCTGAAAACTTCAGGTTATCAAGATACAGAATCCAATTAATCCATTGCAAAAGTAATACTTTTGCTAAACTTGGAGCTGGGAAAAACATTTATCTTAATCAAAAAACTGAATTATGCAAGTTCTACTTATATGGACCCTGCTATAAGTTCACGAAGCAATCATTTTCAAACCCGAGGGGCAGACCATACACACAGTGCTGTATGCACAGACTACATAAACACATTGATTGGTGTATCATGATTAAAAGACTCATCTGCAACTCCATAGTAATGATTCATTAACAGGGAGGCATTCCTTCCATAGCTTTCATTTGAAAAAATATAGCCCCTAGCACAAAATGAATTGCCCAGAGTACCACTTTCTAATGATACCCAGTGGAGTATGGACAGATCAAACCAACCCTTGTCACAGGAGGCCACCCGGTTACTGTTTTGCTTTGATCAAGGCTGAGAATTAACTAAAGCCTCAATTACTGGGACTTCATTAAAGAGAGATTCATATCCAAAAGTCAAATCAAATTATCTTCCTTTACCTTTTGGGGGAGGGGAGATCACCGTGACTTGAGTAATAAAATATGCTTCAGATGTGTAATGACTCACGAGTTCCATCTTTATCAATGTTGATAAATACTCCAAACTAGGTGATATCAGAAGCTGTTCGGAGGGATTTTTTGAAACAAAAGGAAGAAAAACTAAGTGTTGTCTGTCATATTCTGGGAAGATTTGACAGGAGACTCTTTACAGCAGTAGCAGCAGCAGACAGTTCTTCATATGTCTCAATCTAATGTCACTGACACAAAGGTAGAACTGGTACAAAGTCAAAGCAACTGAGCCAGTGTCACGCCAGTGGGTGTTAACGCACAAGACAGGGCTCCACATTGCCCCCCCCCCCTTTGTCCCAGATTTACCCACCGTGCGAAGGGCGGCTGCCAGATGTTCACCTGGTTTGGGCCAGGGCAGCTCCACATGGCGTCCTCCCCAGAAAGACAGGGCACGCCATGTGGGGTAACCTGTCTTGAACTGGGGCAATGTGCTGCACTAGGGCCGCCTCCCATCTGATGGGGGGTGGGGGCATGGGGCAGGCTGCATTCTTTACTATAGTGTCACGGTTATAGCTTAGAGCAGTCATGGGAGTGTCCACAACTCTATGGTGGGGAGGGAAGCACACAGGTGGACCACAGGCAGGGGANGGTAGAACTGGTACAAAGTCAAAGCAACTGAGCCAGTGTCACGCCAGTGGGTGTTAACGCACAAGACAGGGCTCCACATTGCCCCCCCCCCTTTGTCCCAGATTTACCCACCCGTGCGAAGGGCGGCTGCCAGATGTTCACCTGGTTTGGGCCAGGGCAGCTCCACATGGCATCCTCCCCAGAAAGACAGGGCACGCCATGTGGGGTAACCTGTCTTGAACTGGGGCAATGTGCTGCACTAGGGCCGCCTCCCATCTTTTGGGGGGTGGGGGCATGGGGCAGGCTGCATTCTTCACTATAGTGTCACGGTTATAGCTTAGAGCAGTCATGGGAGTGTCCACAACTCTATGGTGGGGAGGGAAGCACACAGGTGGACCACAGGCAGGGGAACTGCTGGCCTGTCTGCTGGGGTCCTTGCAGGCCAAGATGAGGCAGCTGCGGGGCCTGCAGGGGGCAGGAAGGATGCCACAGAGCAGCTCCGGGGTTTGGCAGGTTCCCAGCCCATGTGTTTCCATCCAATGTGAGATTGGAGTTAGTGGGAATGCTGCTTTTGGAATTCACAAATCCAGAGTGATGCTGTGATCCACAAGTCATTTACTCTGGGGTAAGCGGTTTGTGAGTCACCACCTAAATATTTGCTGCCTTTAACAAATGCTCAAATTGAGATCACCCCCTTTGAAAAATCTGATTCAGTTCAAGTTCAACTTTGGTTAGCTATTTCTAGCTTTTCTTGACTCAGCTTTGCCTCATTTGGTTACTTTAAATTCACTTAGTTCAGTTGTGTTTATTACACAGAGGGTGTTCTTTGCAACTTAGTGGGTAAGGACTTGGGCCTGGATGACCAAGGTTCAAATTTTGTCTTAGCCAGTAACTCACTGGAGGGCTTTGGAGAAATAATTTCTCTCTTAGCCTCAGTTCCCGATCTGTAAAATGGGAATAATAATGACCTCTCTCACGGGGATGCTGTGAATGTGAACTAGATAAGGATTCTAAACACTGAAAGCACTATGTAAATTAGCAACAATTTTGATTACTTCAACTTTGTGTATTCTTTAATTTTCAATTTTCTTTTTGACTGATTTAGATCTAAGACATGTTTTGTTTGTTTTTGCTATGTCTTGATTTAAGCCCATCAAAGCCAGTGAAGGCATAAAAACAGCTGTAGAATGTTACAAATACCCGATTATCCAAGTAACCAAATACCCCGTTAACGAAATTCCACATGTGCTTTGCATGCAAATTTGCCAATGCACACAGCAATCTGAAATGACAATGTGAAATTTGCTTCCATACAAACATTCACACCAGCTGTATGGGAGATTGTTAGTATGTTGCCTTCCTCCTTTAGTGTATCAGTCCATTTTTCATACTTGGGTTTTTTTAGGACTATGATCAATAGGACTTGATCCAACCATGATTGTATGTACAGAATTGCCTGGAGATGGAGAATGTTTGTGGACAGTTCAGTTAATCACAGGCATGATCCTTTTGCCAAAACCTCAAAAAAAAAGATGTAGCCCCAGGCCCCATTTGCTAACTGATGCTGGCAGCCTGAGTTGCCAATAGTGGTTTAAGTGAACAATCCAATGATTTTACTACCTCTCTGTACAACAGTGAGTGGAAATGCAACGACTATCCTAGGAACCATACTAATAAAGAGATAATATCAAAATGTATGAAACTGTCTAACTTAGGCCTTTTTTACACGGACGGCGCAGTAGCGCCGATGGGTGTGGATGGGTGGGTGAGCACACCCAGCGAACACCCGGCTGCGCCGAGTAGGGAGACATTTACATGGACAGTGCCGCGGGGGGTAGTGGAAAGGAAAGGGGAGGGGCCGGCAAACACCCAGCACCCAAACACCCATCCCAGGGAACACCCGTGCAAGTACACGGACGGACGGGACCAGGACCGGCGGGGAAGCCCCGTCCAGCACAGTGACACGACGGCACAACATGACCGACTGAGGGTAAACGAAGCCGCGCAATGCAGCCCCGCCCCCCCCCAGGCACCAGGACCCGCCTGGGCGGGAGGGAGATGGGATGGGATGACAGCCACTACAATGGAGCCAGCTCCACACAGCCCCGGCACAGAGCCCAGACTACCCGGCGCCAGGCCTCCCCTCCCCAACACACACCCACAGCAGAGCCGCACACACACAGCGGGCAGCAGAAGCACACAGAGAAGGGCCCACAGCCCACGGGGGGCAAAGAAAGGGGAGGAAGGGACCCACACAACACAGGCAACACCCACACACACACACCCAGAGGCACCCACACAAGGGGAGAGGTCACAGCAAAGCACAACACCGACACACCAGGAAAGGAACACAAAAGCCTTTAATAAAAGAAGGGGAAACAGCAACAGGGAGTAACAACAAACAACAGGGCAGGGAGAGGGACAGGGCAACAGAAGTGGGGGAACAGAGCCAGCAGAGTCAGGCCCGGGGCAGAACCCCGGTCAATACGGCCAACGATCCCGCACCCGGTGCCAGCGCTCAGTCTGTGCGCATTCCACCCGGTGCAGCCGCTCCAGGAGGAGCAGGAGCTCCACCAACTCCTCCTGTTCCCTGGTCCGCTCCACGATCATGGCTTGCACTGAAGGGGACAGAGGGAGAGGGGACAGCCATCCGAGCGGGCCACGGGCACCAAGAAACAGAACCCCCCACGGAGGCACACAGGCACAGGGCCCAGCAACGCGGCAGCACACTCATGGATGCCACCGAACAGCCGGCCCGCCACTCACATGTCCCAGGCCACCCGTTCCAGCTGCAGGACCATAGCCCCCAGGTGCAGGATCGCCAGCAGCACGACAACAGTAGCCGCAGGAGAGAAGGGACAGGGCAATGGGGAACGCCCGCACCAATGGGCTCCAGGAGGGCCGGGGTCAGCGACACCACCAGGGGAACACCTCCCACACACAGAGTGCCACCACCCGGAGGACAACCTGGATCCCTGCACCAAGGGAGAATGGAGGGGCCAAAGTCCGGGGACAGCACAACCCCTACTCACGCTCAGCCGCCCAGCGCTCATGGTGCCGACGCCCATCCATTGCCACCACCACAGACAGACCGCACCAACAGGGGGTGACAGCAGAGGGGAGCGGAGGGGAGGGGCACGGCCACATCAAAGCACAGGCGAGGCCAGGGGGTTCCAAGGCAACCGACTACCCCCTATACCACCCCAGGAGCAACCCCAGGCAGCAGCACTCAGCAGGGAGGCAGCCATGGGAGCACACACCGCACAGCTGTTGCCCACCCCACAGGCTCGGAGCCCCCCAGTATACACCAAGCACACCCCCTGCACACAACCACACAAATGGGGGAAGGAGGGCCACCAAAGGGGAAGGGGCACCCAGCCACTACAGCAGCAACAGAATCAAGGCAGGACAGGACATCACAGTACAGCATTCCTTTATTGGTGTCGGGGAAAGCGGGCCCCCAAGCACAGAGAGGCAGAGCAGGGGGGCGCTGGGGCACCCGCGGCCGGGCACAAGAGGCACAACAGGAGGGCACAGGAGGGCCCGCGCAGGGCGGGGGAAGGCACCTGGGCAGCCCCAGCGGCAAGGGGCAGTGGTCACACAGAGGGGGCAATGGGGTCCAGGGACTCCAGGCGGCAGCCAGCAACGAAGCAGAAGGCAGTGCACAGTCCACTCGGAGGCCGGGAGGGGGGCCTATGCACCGTCCCGGGCACCAGGGCGGCAGCGAGTGGGTGGCGGCAAGGGGCTGCTCAGGGACGGTCCAGTGAGCACTCCCGGGCTAGACCCTCCCAGGTGAACAGGTCCCTTTGGAAGCCACAGGTGAGCATGTGAGCATCCACCAGGTAGCGTGGAAGGAGAGGATCTGCACCTGCGGCCGCAGCCCTTACAGCTGGAAGGTCCCTCACCGATCGAAGGGCGGCGAGCTCCGCAGCAGTGGGGTCCCTGGTCTGGAGCGGGCCACCAACCTTGGGGGACAGCAATCCCAGGTCCCACAGGAGGGCCCCCACGTCCGAGGGTGCGTGTGGGATGCCGCGCGCATGCAGGAAGCTGCCGGTGTACTGGGCAGCAACAGGGGGGCCCCCAGACAGCAAGACGAGGCCGTACCCGGGCAGCTCCGTCAGCAGGCGAGCCACTGTGACCTCCACAGTGGTCCACGGCACCACAACGGCGGGCGGGTGCCCCCAAGGAGGCTGACACAGGGGGGTGAAGGCAAGCTTGAGGGAACGGGCCCGGCACGCTGGGGCCCCGACCTGGTGACCCATCGTCCACATGTACCGCGACAGGAGCCGGAAGCCATCCCCCGCCGACTGGGATCGCCTACCAACAGTTGCACATCGGGACTCAGCCAAAGGGCCCCCAACAGCATGTCCGCATAGGGAGACCATCCCTCCACGACATTCCCGGCTGAGGGCCCCACAGAAGGGCCGGCCATGGGAGCAGTGGTGCTCGCTCCGGGGAAGCAACAGGCAGGAGATGGAGGGATGCTGCAACTGGGACAAGCACACACCGAGCGGATACCCTCACCTACAGACAGTCTTGCATGCCAGAGATAGGCAGGCCCGCTGTGGACAGGGTGCCGCAACCCACACACAAGACAGCAAGGAGGCTGCACAGCTGCCAAGATAAGAAAGGGCATCACGGCCAGGCACTGTGCCAGTGCGTGGAGTCGAGCCAGGCACTGCATCCACAGTGGGCACTGCTCAAGCTTGCAAAGGTGGACCCAGGCTGGGGGGATGCCAGTGTGGTTGCGGGGGCAGGGGTACCCAGAAGTGTGCACGGTCCCATCCCCCCGGCGGTCATGTGGCCGGTCCGCTCGTGGGGATGTTCAGCCAGTCCTGGCACCCGCTTGCCACCCCAGCACAACCCCTGCACAGCACCAACCGCTGCCTGGCCCCCACCGGCCTACGCAGTACATAAGGGACACGCTGCGGCCGGTCGGGCGTGGGGCAGAGGGGCAACAGCATGGGACCGTGCAGCACACAGAGAACAGTGATCCCGGGCTGGGTGCTCATGGAGGAGCTCCTGCGACACCAGGGGAGAGTGGACCGTGGGCACAGGCTGGACAGCAGACCACACCGGGCTCATGGCGTGTGCCAGTGGTGTGTGGCAGGGAGTGGGAAGCAGCGGTACCATGCTGCCGGGGGATGGGGACCCACTGCCCAGGGCCATGCTGCTGCACCTCCTGGGCGCAGGCCTCCTGCTGCTGGGCATGCTGCTCTGGCAGATTGCCCTGCTCCGCCTGCAGAGCCGGCGGTCTGCCATCCTGGGGGCATGGCGGCGGAGGGCAGGAAACCTCAGGAGGGCAGTGCTCATGCAACGGGCGAGGCAGGTGGCTGTCCGATGCCACGCCCTGCTGGGCTCCACGGCGTCCCTGCACCGGTGCCGTGGGCCGGACCAGTGCCCCCGTACCAACTTGCCCAGGGAGGGGCAGCCCCGCGCAGCTCTGAGGGGAACTGGCATGGCATCTGCCACCCCATTGCCGCCCGGGCAGCCGCCTGCCACCCAGCGCCGGAACCATACCCATGCCTATAGGCCTTGGACCCCCTTCCACACTACAAGGCCCTACCCGTTACCCGCAGCCAGCCCTCCAGTCCATGTGTGGCATACTGCGACCAATGAACGGGTTCCATGGGTTGCCCGGTGGCAAGTGCCCTTCCCATCGTTGTTGGCCTCAGGTTGTGCTGACCCCGCACATGCCTGCCAGCCAACACAAGCCGGGTCGTGTGAGTGTGTCTAGTGCACACCGGATCCTGACACCTCAACTGCATGAGGCATCACTGGTCTACCCTCCGGCTCCACCAGCTGACCAGGGAGTTCACGGAGTCCCCGACCTGCTGGTGCCCCCCTGCATGCCCCACAACCCAACCCGACCCCACCCCACTCCCATGTCCCCGGACAGAGGAAGCAACAGCAAGGGATAGGTACAACACCTTTCGTGGGTGGCCTCTCCCCCTCTTGGCCGCACCACCAGGGCTCGCTGGACGGCTTGCCCTGGCCTCAGCTGACCACAGGGCTCTCTGGGCTGACGGTCCGGCCTTCCTGTCATCCACTGGCCGCTCCACACTGGCCTCCGCTGTTGGTTCCTGCTTGGAGGAACAAGAATGGGTTAAGGGATCACCGTGTGCACTCACCGCTGTCCCTTGTCGGTGCACTGGCGCTTGGGTGCCCCATAGGGTCTGGGGAGCCCCCTCCTCCCCACACGAGCAAGGCATATGCTGTAGGGCACTCCCTGATGGTGCCCCCCCCCCCGGGATGGGCTGCCCATGGTATAACGGCACCTGCCCCATCACGTACAGAGGCACCGGGCAGGTACACATGCCCCTGGCAGTGGCTGTTGCTCCCCGTCCTGTGCATCGCGTGTGCGCACTGTGGGTTCCACAATGTGTTCCCTACCGGGGTCCCGCCTCGCGCAGGTACCCGGTTTCCCATTGTCCCCCCCCCGGTGTTGCACCCCACAACCCCCGGGGGTCCAGGGTGCTGAGGCCTTACCTGTGGGAGTGGAGCGGCCTCCATGGGTGGTTGCTTGACCTGGGGTGCACGGTCTAGGGGTGGGGGTGTCGTCTCCCGGTGGAGGGGTTGGGGTGGCAGCGGGGGCAGAACCACGGGGGGTGCAGGCTGGACAGGCAGCCCCGCAAGCAGGTCCATCTGGCCCATGTGGGCGAGGGGGACCCCGTGGACCAGGCTAGGATAGGGTTGCTGCTGGGGGAACCACGGGTGGCCGACGTGCAGGGGGGTGTGCCCCGGCACCAGTAGGAAGCCGCCATGGTGTTGGTCGGCTGCCGGCCCTCCTTCCATGGCATGGCGTGGCCTGTCACGCTGGGGGTCACGCCACAGCCTCCATGGCCTCCCCCATGAGGTCCATGAGTCGTGCGGCCTGACCCTCCAGCCTGTCACAGGCGTGCCGCTTCTCGCATTGGAGAGCAGCAGCCTGGTGCCTGTCCCAGAGGTGGTCAGTGCGGAACTGGGCCATCATGGCAACCAGGATCTCCCGGTCCCTGTCCCACTCCCCTCTGATGAGCTCCCTGGTGAGAGGGAGCTTGCGGGAGTGCACCTTGGCCAACCGTTGCAATTCTGCCAGCAGCTCCCTGCCGAGGTCCTCCCTCCGGTGCCGGTTCCTGATCCGCATCTCCCGGTTCTGCTCCACTCTGCCGGCAGCTGCTCCCCTCGTGCGAGCGGGTGCCTGATCTGTGAACGGGAGGTTGGACAAAACGTTAGTGCACCCGGTCACTGTGCTCCGCTGCCCGCTACCATATGTCCAGGGGTGCCTGGTGGGGCCCCACATTGTGGCTGCCCCCCTCTGCTCTCCCCTTTGGGACACCCCTGCCTTGCCCTCTTGTGGGATCATGCCCCCAGCCTCAGCTCACTGCAGGTGGGGCCCGTGTCCATCCTGTGTTCCGGGCGGGCCACTGTTGGTCCACTGGCCTCCCCCACCTGCCTCCCCCGCCCGTTGGGCCCTGCTGAGTGTGGTTGCCCGCCCCCGGGTGGCCACCCCCTGTACCTCCACCCCCTGCCCCACCTGGGCCCTCCATGGCCCGTGAGCCCTGCCATGGAGGGTGGCCCACCTGGTGGTGGTGGCGCTGCCTGGCCCCCCTCCTCCTTCTCCTCCTCCTCCTCCGTGACCTCCACCTCGTGCACCTCCAGGCTGGCTTGAGCTGCAATGGAAGGGGGTACCATTAGTGTTTGCTGGCCCCCAGCCCCGGTCGCAGCGGCTCTGTCCGGGCCGAACCCACCCCCACCCCCCGGTCCCACTGGGGCGATCATACCTGGATCCTGTTCCTCTGCCTCCTGGGGGCTGTCCCAGGTCTCCATGTTCTCCGCGCGTGCCCCATCCCTGTGGTCGGATGGTCTGCGGGTCTTTTGGGGGTGCGCGGAGTGTGGTGGTCTGGCACTCGGATCCCCGGGGTGCCTCCTCCCCCTGTGGAATGGGGCTGTCCCCTCCCACTTCATGGCTGGCCTCGCCAGGGGCACCCTTCCCCCCTGCTCTGCAGGGTCTGTCAGGGGGGTTGGGTGCTGGCCCTGCGGCTGCCCCTGGCGAAGGCGCTGCCATGTGTGTGGGAAGCCACAATGTCCCTGTCCATGCAGAGGAACTTGTCCAGCTCCTCCTGGAACTTGGCTGTGCGCATGGCCCGGTCGGACATGAGATTGTTGTCCCTGTTATTTTTATATCCGGACCTCAATCCTTTGCCTGCTGCATGCACTTGGATACATCCCTATTGTACCCTTGCCGCTGCATCTCCTGGGCGATGGCTTCATAGACCTGCCTGGTCTTGTAGCTGCACACCAGGTCATGCTGGACCCTTTCAGATCCCCACATGCGTATTATTATTATTATTATTAACAAACATTTATATAGCGCCAGCAGTGTACCTGGCACTTTACAAAGTAATAAAATAGACACGGTCCCTGCCCCTAGGGCTTACAATCTGAGAGACAGGAGCTGGGGGAGAGACTTAGGAAGGGGAACAGAGGGAGAGACAAGGGGTCTAACATTCATGAAGATGCGAGGTCTCAAGTGCACGTACTTGGCTTGGTTACGATGAGAATGACAGCAGGCAGGTCCATGTTGCAAGGATAAGGGTAAACCGATCGTAGGTATAGGAATAGTGGCTCAGCAGGATAAAGAGTCAGACAGAGCAGAGCGAAAGAGGTGAGTTTTAAGGAGAGATTTGAAGGTATGAAGGGAGGGGGCAAGGCGGATGTGGACAGGGAGGGAGTTCCAGGCATGGGGGGCAGCAAGTGAGAAGGGACGAAGGCGCTTAGGGGAGCAGGGAAGGCGTGGAAGGGTGAGAGAAGGGACAGAGGAGGAGCGAAGTGCACGGGCTGGAGTATGGAGGGCGATAAGTGCAGAGAGGTAGGGGGGAGCAAGGTTGTGAAGAGCTTTATAGGTGAAGACTAGGAGCTTGTGCAGGATTCGTTCAGGAAGGGGAAGCCAGTGAAGCGAAGAGAGGAGGGGCTGCACATGGTCGAAGCGACTGGCGAGGTAGATGACCCTGGCAGCAGAGTTTTGGACAGAGATGAGGGGAGAAAGGTGAGACCGGGGAAGGCCAGTGAGAAGGAGGTTACAGTAATCGAGGCGAGAGATGACCAGAGCATGAACAAGAGTTTTGGCAGACGAGACAGAGAGAAAAGGGCGAATCTTAGCAATGTTATGGAGGGAGAAGCGACAGGATTTAGCAACAGAGTCAATGTAGGGTTTAAAAGAAAGGGCTGAGTCAAAGATGAAGCCTAGGCTACGGGCTTGGGGGACAGGCAGGATGGTGACTCCATCAATAGTTATTGACAGTGAGGAAGGAGAGGAAGGATGAGGGGGGAAGATAAGGAGTTCAGTTTTAGCCATGTTGAGTTTGAGTTGACGTTGAGACATCCAGGTAGAGATGTCAGAGAGACAGTTGATGAGACGAGCTTGAACAGAGGGAGAGAGAGAGGGAGTAGAGAGATAGAGTTGAGTGTCATCAGCATAGAGGTGGTATTGGAAGCCATGGGAGGCAATGAGTTTGCCTAAGGATGAGGTATAGATCGAGAAGAGGAGAGGGCCAAGAACAGAGCCTTGAGGAACACCAACTGAGAGGGGGAAGGAGGAGGAGGCGGAGTTGGAGAGAGACACATTAAAGGAGCGGTCAGAGAGGTAGGAGGAGAACCAGTTATGGACAGAGCCACAAAAGCCAAAGGAGTGAAGGGAATCCAGCAAGAGTGAGTGGTCAACAGTATCGAAGGCAGCAGAGAGATCAAGGAGGACAAGAATGGAATAGAGACGTTTAGATTTAGCCACCAGAAGATTGTATGAAGTCCCTGATCTCCTGGTGGGATCAGGGTTCCCCCTTTTGGGAACCGCATATGGGGGGCCGACCAGCTTGGAGGCATGGGGCCCGCCCTGTGGATGTGGTCGCCGTGGTGGTGGTCGTGTCCTGTTGGGGGTAGTGCGATAGGGGTTACTACGGCTCCTGCTGGCCCCCATGGGGCCTGCCCCCCTCTCCTCCCTGGGGTTCCCTCTTGCTCACCTGACTGTCTAGGAGGCCCTCCTCGGCCATCGTCCCGGTGGTGCGGTGCTCCGTTGTCTGGGAGCTGTCCTGTGGGAGACAAGGGACCGGGTTATGCTTCTGCCCCCTACCCTGTGTCGCCGGGCCCGGGGTGGTGGTGGGGTTCTCTCTCGCTCACCTCGCTCTTGCTGCTGCACCTTCGGCTGTGCCCTTGGAAGGTGCTGGGCTGGGGGTCATCTTCTGGGGGGCCCATCGGTGCAGCCCCTCTGCCCTGTGCCGGGACACATGTGCTGTGTTACTTCCTGGTGCATTTCCCCACCCATTCCCCCCCGCACCCCCTACCGGCGGTTCGGTACCCCCCCTTGTGCCTCCCATCTGGGGCGCATCCCCCCCCTGCACCGTCATGCTGGGGCTTCTCACTCCCGCCGGGCACCCCGACTTCCCCGTGCTCACCTGGCCCCTTCCCCCACGTGGGGCGGCATTGGCTCCCTTGGCCTTCTCGTAGGCCTTCCTGTTCGCCATTGTGGGAGCCCACGTGCGTGTGCTGTGGTTCCTCCCTCCTTTACGGGCTCTGGGCCGGATGTCCGGCATCCCCCCGCCCTGTGGGTGTGTCTGCGTGGCAGTGCGTGCGTGGTGGCACGTGCGTGCCCCGTGGCACCGGCGCAGTAGGGCTCCGCCGGTCCATTCCATGTGGGTGTGGGTGTTTTGGCTTTTACACAGACGCTCGGGTGTTGAACACACATCTCCACCCACCTTCACCCACGGAAGGTGCCGGCTCCCTCACGGCTGCTCTGTGGGTGTTGGCAGGTGGGTCGTGCACGCGCCCCCACCCAGTCGTGGACTTTTACACTGACGCTCTCCCACACATCCGATGGGTGTTTCCGGGTGTTCTTGGGTGGGTGGCGTCCATGTAAAAGTGGCCTTACAGACTTCTCCTTATCTCCCAGTGCAATGTAATTGTCCCCTACCCTTTAAAAAATTGCAAGTGCACCAAGTGCCGGTGAAAAGTATTGATTATAATCCTGGGAGATTGACAGCCTCTGCTTAGCCACCAAACAGATACCGCACCATCAGTGACATGTCAAGTTGCAGTGACAACAGATACCACAAGGCCATGACAAGCTTCTCTCCTAACCTGCCTCAGTTCTGTTGTGGAGGGAACAGTGGTAGGGGCGAATGAGCAATTTAGTGCTCACGCTCCTTCGGTCTTAAGCTGCTTTGCTAAGACTCCCAGCAATCAGGACAGGCTGGGTGGTAGCTATTGTGTTATGGACACTTTCCTCCTAGAAACTTGGACTGAGGCCATTTCACAGAGGCCACAGTACAGGAAAAGCAACTCCAGCCTTAATGGGATTCACACCGGTGACCGAAATGTCAAAGGCTCCCAATCCCATTACTAGTTCTTGGAGGCTCTTACTTTCAAGAAAGTCAGACATTCTTCAGTCTGACCCCTCCAACTGAAGCTCCACATTCATCTCCCCCAGAGACTCACTACACTGGCTGGATGTGGGTGAGGCTGGAGTTAGACAGTTTCCCGTCAGACCTTTCAGAGGGGCAAAGTGCTGGTTCTTGACAGTGAGTGTCACGGGTTGGAGGTCTTCCGTGACAGTGAGGCTCTTTAGAAACCATTCCATTAAGTCTTCAGAGTGCCATTCAAAGTGCTTACAAGCTGAAGTTGCAGTTGCATTTCACTTACCAAGGGATTTTTTTAAAGTGATGCTTTAATTCACATATCATTATACTGCCCACCTCTGGATTTACATGCTGAGGGAAGAGAATTTTAATCACAGCTCCCTGCAGCATTATAAAATAATAAACAGAGTGCTGCTAGGATACCCCATCAATACTGGCAGGGGGTGCCAGTATTGATGGGGACAATGCGGGCAACCAGTTGTAAATTAGATCCTTGCCCAGCCTGGTTGGTGATGAAAGCCAGCCATGAGAGACTGGGGCCTTGGCTGTCTGAGATTGTTTGTCAATGCCTCCCTTCAGGAGGGCACGGTACTGGAAACTCTCAAGATGGCAGTTATTCGGTCCCTGCTCAAAAAAACATCACTTGACCCTGATCCCTTAGACAGCTATTGCCCTGTCTCTAACCTTCCCTTTTTAGGGTGGTGGTTGTTGCAGAGCAGCTGCAGGGGCATCTAGATGCAATCGGATTCCAGGACCTGTTTCATCTTGGCTTTCATCCCGGGTATAGCGCTGAGACTGTGCTTTGTGGTTTTGGTTGACGATCTTCATTGAGAGATTGACAGGGGATATTGTGCCCTGTTGATCCTTTTAGATCTTTCAGCGGCCTTTGATACAGTTGACCACGAGGTATTGTTGACATAGCTGCAAGACCTGGCATGGGTTTGTGGGACAGCTCTAGAGTGGTTCCATTCATTCCTGTCAGGGAGGTTTCAGCTGGTGGTGATGAGAGATTGTTCTTCGTCCCTCTGCCCCCTCTCTTGTGGGGTTCTGCAGGGTTCCATCCCATCTCCCCTCCTGTTCAATGTGTATCTAAGGCCCCTGGGTGAGATCATGCATAGATTTGTGGCACACTGTCTTCAATATGCAGATGACACCCACATCTACTTATCCTTTTCATCTGACCCAGACCCTGCAGTCTCGGTGCTTACTCAGTGCCTGGCTGATACTGACGACTGGATGCAGGTGAGCCATCTGAAGCTTAATCCAGACAAGACTGAGGAGGTGATGGTTGGCCAGTCCTGTGACCTGGGAGGGATTGGGACTCCCATCATTGATGGGGTCCAGCTTCCCCTCACTACTCAAGTTGCGTAGCCTTGGGGTGCTCCTGGATCCTCAACTGTGCCTGGAAGGTCCAGTTGTGGTGGTGGCCAGGAGTGAACTTCATCTAGTGAGAAGTCTACGTCCCTTTCTTTCCAAGGTGGGTTTGGCTACTGTCCTCTGTGCCTTCAGTGCCTTGAGGCTGGACTACTACAATGCGCTCTACGTGGGGCTGCCTTTGAAAACTTCAGGTTCCAACCCCACGAGCCTCCCCACAACCCCAAGCCATGAAAGACTTAGCTCAAGGGAAGACAGCAGAGAGGAAGACGTGCACACAAAGATAGGGGACAGGTCAGTGACACAGATGCAGGAATTGGATCCTCCTTTTTCTAAGCGCACCCCTTAAGCACCACCCCTTCTAATTTGTATGCAGCCCTCAGAGCTTGTACTGATTTTCAAAGTGACCCATGGGAGGGAAGAGTCCCCTCCTCCCCCAAATAGTGATAAAACCCAGGGAGATGTCCAGTTGGCAGTCGGGGGCTTGCTACAAACACAATTGTAAGCCGTAGGCAGGAACCGCATCTATCTTATTGTTCTGCAAAGTGCCAGTCACATACCTGGCGCTATACAAATGCTTATAATAATAATAATAATAATAATAATATGCACACGAGGGGAAGCCCCTGCTGTTGGAGCCCCATCCCACATGCCTTCTCTGGGGCTCTCCCCGAGACCTCAGCAGCCAGTCATAACAGCTGGTTCCTCCCCTTGGCCCAGCTCCCTCCCTGTGCCCAGCCAGCACACACTCTGGCCCCTGGCTCCTTGGTATGGGGGCAGAGGGGCATGCTGGCTCCACCACCTTCCTCCTTCTTCTGCAACTCCTGTGCCATCTCCTGCTCCCCTCACACTGGGCTAGGCTTGGGGTGGCTTCTACAGGGTGCACCACCTGCTACATGGATCCTGGCCCTGGGAGAGAGAGAGGGAGGTCTGTGGTTACTCCACTGCCTGGGCCTGCTGCAGAGGGGAGATCTGGTGCCTCCCAGCAGCTGCTGCTTTGCAGTCCCTGCCCACACCCTGCCCTACCCCACCTCACCCAGTGTCTGCTCCATGGCTTCCTCCACTTCTCATCCGCTCTCAGCCCCAGCTCAGAACCAGCCACCTAGGGCAGCTCCAGCCACGCCCCCAGCAGAGCCCCATGACTACATCTCCCCCTCCCTCCTTGCTGCCTCTACTGAGGAAGGGTCTGGCTGGTCAGGGATTCCAGGGAGTCCTAAAGCCCATCATGTTTGGGGCCTGACAGGAATGCACTCACCCAGCCCGATGCAGCTACCCTGGAGATTTATGGGCCCCCTAAATCTCAGGGCTCAGGGACAACTACACCCGCTGTCCCTAGGATAGCTATTCCCACTAGGGCCTCAGAGATGGAGTGCTGACCTGGATAAAGAGACTGGATGTACCTGTGAAATGCCAGCCAGAGGACTGTGCCTAGCTTTGCTAGGGGCTAGTTAGAGCTGGGGCTGCCAGAGAGCTGCTTCCCAGTAGTAGACAGGAGCCCAAGGATGTTGTACAAAGGGAATCTGTATATGGACTACTTGTACGTGTACTTGTGGAGATACCGTGTGTATATTTATTGATTTGGATTTTTCTCCCAAACTTCCCTCAGAGCGGCTCACAAAGCATATAACACACACACATAAATGTGTAAAGAATAAAACATTAAAAAACAAAACCACCCACACCGTAACCCCCCCACAAAAGCCGCCCAGTAATGCCTCCCCATTTTCAACTGGCATCCCCTCACAACCCTACCCCAAACCCACCCCATCCCCTCTCTCTGCCCATCAAATACTTTTACAAATGAGAAAGAAGGTCTTGCATCATCTCCAGAAGATGCTCAGGCTCACAAGAACCTCTGGGGGAAGGGAGTTCCATATCCATAGTACTGGGGCAGCAACCGAGAACACTTCCCCAAGAGCCTTGGCCGTATGAACCAAGCTAACAGACGGTGCCCATGGGGAGGCGCTCCTGTCTAATCACAGGGGTTGCAATAGGGCATGGGATGGCAGGTGGTCTCTCAAATATGTGGGGCCCAAACCATTTAGGGCTTTAAAGATCAAAACCAGCACCTTGAATTGTGCCCACAACACTATAGGGAGCCAGTGCAGACTTTGGATTCCCAGTGTAATGTACTCCCGGAGTCTCACCCCAAAGAGGAGGCAAGCCACCGCATTCTGCACTAGCTGCAGCTTCCGAACAGGCATCATGGAGAGCGTGTAGCAATAATCTAGCATCAAGGTGATGAGAGCATGGATGACAGCTGACAGATCTGAATCGGACAATAAAGGATGCAGCTGCTCCTGGCCACTGCCGCAACCTGACAATCCAGGCGCAGCAAGGGGTTCAGAAGCACCGCAAGGCTGCAAACCTGATTGACCAGAGGGGACTAGATTGCATCGATAAGAGGAGTCCCAATCCCCTCCAGGTCAAAAGGCCAACCAGCCATCACCACCTCAGTCTTGTCTGGATTCAGCTTCAATAGGGTCATCCTCATCCAGTCCCCAACAGCAGCCAGGAGCGGTAGAGCTCCTGTCATCAGCGTACTGATAGCACTTCACCCCAAACCTCTGAATGATTTTACACAGCGGCCTCATCTACACATTGAACAAGGGGGGAGACAAAATAGAACTATGTGGGACCCCACAGAGTAGACCCCGAGAGGACAACGAGCAATCACCCATCACCACTCTCTGGGACCTCCCTGACAGGAAGGAGCAGAACCACTCAAGGTCCCGCAGTCGTGTCAACAACACCTTATGATCAACTGTATCAAAGGCCACTGAAATATCTAACAGGATCAACAGGACAGAATTCCCCTTGTCAGTCTCCTGGTGCAGGTCATTGGCCAAGGCCACATCACAGTCTCCGTGCCATACCCAGGCTGAAAGCCCGACTGGAATGGGTCCAGAATCCGATGATATCAAGATGAGCCTGGAGCTGTTGGGCAGCCACCTGTTCAACAGCCTTCCCTAAAAAGGCTGATAGCTGGCCAGGGAGTCAGCATTCAGAGATGGCTTCTTAAGTGGTGGCCAGACAACCACAGTTTTAAGAACGTTCAACACCCTACCCTCACGAAGGGAGGTGTTGACAACCCCAGCCAGCAACGACCCCAGGATCTTTTATTTTTAAAATTTATTTACTTAGATTTCTTAGCCGCCCCTTCCTGTCACGCTGCGGCCGGGACCGCAGGCACAACAAGACACACACACACACCCTGGGTTGCCAAGCAACCCAGACAGACGCTTGCAGATGCCACCACAGTCGGCGATAGGAGCAGCAGGGACAACCCGGCGCAACCACCGCCCGCAGACGCAGGAGAGAAAGCCCCACCCAAGTGAAGCGCACACCTGGTGGTGCATCGTCTCATAGAGAGGGTGGGGCCCCCACCCCATGTAGATGCCCCTGCTGCACTGAATGGGATAAAAACACCGGCAGGACAAACAGTCCCTGCTAGTAATCATTCGTGAGAGGCTGGCCTCCCACCTTGAGAAAGAGAGAGAGAGTTCTGGTCTTGTTCCTGTTCCCTGCAGTCATTGTTGTTTGTCCTTGTGCCTTGTGTTCTGTGTCCCCACCTCCTAGCTACTGGTTTCCTCTCCCTCCCTGTGATGATTCAGGTTGCCTTCCAGATCAGAGGGAAAGCCCAAACAAGACCCTGCCTCGAGGAGAGGAGCCTGCCACGAAGTTACCTCTTTACTTTCCTTGCTGACGCCCTCTCCCCCCTCCATTCCCCCATAGACACCCTCCCCCCCCCAGTTCCCTACCCCTCACCCATCCCTCTCACCAAATGCCTGGAGGAACAGCCAGGTCTTACGATGTCTTCGGAAAGAGGGGAGGTCTGGAGCCAGATGGACCTCCATCAGGAGGGAATTCCACAGCCATGGTGCGGCCACCGAGAACATCCCCCCTCATCGTCACCACCCGGGATACATGGGGGACTCTGAGGGACTCCCTGGCCAACCACAGGGGCCGATCCAGGATCTGGGGAGTGAGGCGGTCTCGCAAGTATGTGGGGCCCAGGCCATTTAGGGCTTTATAAGTCAAAACCAACACTCTGAATTGAGCCCGATACATTATAGGCAGCCAGTTCAGAGAACGAAGCACTGGTGCAATGTGCTCCCGGTGACCCGTTCCTGTCAGGAGATGGGCCGCCGCATTCTGCACCAGCTGCAGTCTCTGGACCGTCACCAAAGGTAGCCCTACATAGAGCATGTTGCAGTAGTCCAGTTTTGAGGTGATGAAGGCATGGATGATGGTGGTCCGGTCAGTGTCTGAGACATACGGCTGAAGCCATCGCACCAGATGTAACTGGCAAAATGCTCCTCTTGTCACGGCCTCCACCTGGACATCCAGGCAGAGCCGTGAATCAAGGAGCACTCCCAGACTATGGACCTGAGGAGCCAACGGAGGGTAGACCCCATCAATGATGGGTGACACCACTCCCTCGGCCCTACCCACCAGCATCACCTCTGTCTTGTCAGGATTCAGCTTCAGATGATTTGCCCTCATCCAGTCCCTCACAGCTGCCAGACACCAGGTAAGTACTGAGACTGCCAGGTCTGGGTCAGTTGAAAAAGAGAGGTAAAGTTGGGTGTCATCAGCATACTGATGGCACCGCATACCAAACCCTCAAATGACCTCACCCAATGGCTGCATATACATGTTGAACAGGAGAGGGGGCAAAATAGAGCCTTGCGGGACTCCACACTTGAGGTCCCCAGGAGAAGATGAACAATCCCCCAGTACTACACACTGAGTTCTCCTGGCCAGGAAAGAGTGGAACCTTTCAAGAACAGTCCCGTCCACCCCGGATCGATCCCACAAGCGAGTCACCAACACCTCGTGATCAATGGTATCAAATGCAGCCAAAAGATCTAACAGGACCAACAGGGTCAAACAAGCCTGGTCCAACTCATGGTGAAGGTTATCAACCAAGGCCACAAGCACAGTCTCAGTGTCAAAGCCCGGATGAAAGCCAAACTGTGAAGGATCCAGAAAACTGACACAGTCCAGATGCCCCTGAAGCTGCCGAGCCACAACCCTTTCCACAATCTTCCCTAAAAAAGGAAGGTTAGAGACAGGCCAATAGCTGGCTGGGGAGTCAATGTCCAATTATGTTTTTTTAAGCAGAGGCTGCACCACTGCCTCCTTGAGGCAGTCTGGCACCCTGCCCTCCCTAAGGGAAGCGTTGACCTCCCTCCCATCCACCAACAGTCCCAACAGCTCCCGACTGGCCTTAACCAGCCAGAATGGGCATGGATCTAATTCACAAAAGGTGACTCTGACTGCCCCCAAGACATCTGCCTCATCAGCGGGAGATATCCACTGGAACTGATCCCATAAAATATGACAAGGCAGGGCCTCCATTTCCTCTGGTTCTCCCATTGCCACAAGTGCGGCGTCAAGGTCATCGTGAATTTGGGTATTCTATCCACAAAAAAGTCGACAGAAGTGTCACAGCGACAAAAGTTTCACCAGCCAGGACGGGCAAAGATCTAGTTCGCAACTGGTTACCCTCACTGCTCCAAGCACCTCCCCACATCGGTGGGTGATACCAATTGAAACTGATCCAAGTAAATGGGACAAGACAGAGCTTCCATAACCCCAAACTCTGATTCTGCAGGTAAAATGGCAGCACTCAAATCATGGTGAATATGAGCAAGTTGCGTGATCAGTACACCAGCAGAATCTCCAGTCAATCTGTTTCCAAATCCAACACGAGGTGGACACACTCCATATTGGATGAGTCTGGCACCAGATACCTTTGAAAGGTCAAGGTGTCTTTACAGATCCCAGCCACTCTGCTCCTCCCCCTCCAGCCCCTGATCCTAGGCTGATGCTGCACCGAGTACCCAGCTGGCTCTATGTGGGACACAATTGGCCCAGATGCCTTATCCAGCCAGGTCTCTGTAATGCAGATGAGGTAAGTGGCCTCATCCTCAACAAGACCACAGAGAGTTGATGTTTTATTAGCCACTGACCTCGCATTAAGCAGCACCAGTGTCGTCAGGGGCTCTACTGTCCCCAACCCCCAAATATCCTGAAACAGTGGGGGGAACGGGAGACAGGGACAGACACCAAGTGTCTCTCCAAAAAGTCCCGATCCTCCCTTCACCACCACCATACCTCCCCATGTCCACACAACCCCAATAGCTGCCCCCTCCCCACCCCTTCCAAACAGGCCTCCCTCTCTGGCATATAATTCTCAATCTCCACCCCCCAATGGCCCACAAGGACCCCAGATAAATACCAAGTAAAGATGGACTTTACCAAGTATAGATGGACTAATTCCCTAACTGTATGCTGGAACCTGGGGCCTGACCCTGTGGGGACTTACCTCAGGGAAACGCACCCTGCTACACTGTTTTTGATGTTTAAAGCCCTGAACAGCTTGGACCCTACTTATCTGAATGACTGCCTTTCTCCTTATGTCCCTCCATGGTCCTTAAGAACTGCTGAGAGCACCCTCTTGCAGGTTCCATCATTGGCCCAGTTTCATACTACTTGGGCCTGCCGAGAGGCATTCTCAGTAGCTGCCCCACAGCTTTGGAACTCCCTTCCCTTGGAGGTTCACCTAAGCCCTAGTTCGAATGTCTTCCTGAGGCAGTGTAAGATCTTTTTATTTGTCCAGGCATTCAATGGGAGGGGATAGATTGGGGGTGGTGAGGGGGGTGTTTTTAGTTTTGTGGGTTTTAAAATATGTATTTTATATTTGTATTTTACGTATGTATTGTAAGCTACCCTGATCCTCAGAGGATAGGGGCAGGATATAAATCAAAAATAAATAAATAAATATTGACAGATACAACTGGAAAGGATTAACCCCAATCTGAGCCTCAGTCCCAACCTCCAACTACATTCAAAACTGCATTCACATGAGCCTTTTATCTCGGCTCTTCAATTTCTTGCTGGAGTGTACACCTGTGGGTTTTAACTGTTCTCATACCTCTTCCTCCCCACCCCCCAGCTGTTTGGTCTCAGGATCAAAGAGCCAAAGCCATGTCTTATCCTGAATCACAATCCTGGTTCATTTAGTTAGTTGCATAACCTGTAGGCCTCGGGAACACACACATTTTACACATCCTATAACGATTACAGATGATGCTTATTCCATTGATGGCAATTGCAACACTGTGTTTGACTTCAGTGGAAGCCGGATCAAACCCCCAAAAGGGGTTTGTCGATTGTACAATGTATGTGAAATTCTGAGGATTAGTTTGTCATGCAAGACTCTCTCGGGTCTTATAAAACCCAAAAATTTGGACAGGAAAAGTTATGCTGTTGAAGGTATATTTCTGGAAATCTGCTGTGTGGCTGGGCTGCCACCTGGCCAATTTTTTATACCTGGACAATCTAGGAGTTCAGGTTCTTCATCCAGTATCTGGACTGATGTGTGCCGTGGGCACCAAGTGTGGGGTATCTGTTTTATGGAGTGCTATGAGGCAATGGTTTGGGGAAAGAATGGATTTTTAAAACTTTAGCCCAGCCTCAGTGTTAAGCAATGGGCTATTTTAAGTTTGCATCAATGTATATGAAGTAACAAGTGTAGAGTTATGACAATGCAAATTAGCATTGTCCTGATTCGTTCCTTGAGCCAAGTGGCAATTCTAGTGTTCCTAGCGGCCCTTAGGGCATTTTTAAACGTGCTCTCTCCCAAGCACGTTTTGGAGAAGACGGCTCCAAAGCGGGTTTGGGAGAAAGCCGGGTTTGGGAGTTGCCCGTCTTCTCTGCCCCAGCCAGTGATTAAATTTAATCACTGGCTGGGGGCTTTAGAGGGGGGAAGGGGGGAGGGGGTTGTCAGCGCTGCCTGGAGGAGGCAGTTTTCGCCGGCTTTCCCCTGCCTCCCCTCCCTCCCCCTGCTTGCAAACCAGGGAACGCAGTGGTTCCCAGGGACCAGGGCTGGCCCAAGGGTTTCAGGGGCCATGTGCCAAGACTTTCTGTGGGGCCCCAAAGGCCAGCAGAACCTTATGGCTGCACTGAAATTTATAGCTTACTTGCACGTTCGTTTTCAATCGTGTGCGCCCACCTAACACGCATCCCCACTCACCCCCCCACTCGTCCCCATGCATGGAGCAACCGGGGGAAACGGTGGTTACTATGTGGGTGTGGATGAGTGGTGGGTGAGTGGGGATGCGTGTGCAGCTATGTGCATGCCCCATCCACACACTGGCGTGCCCACAGACCCCCCCCCCCAACCTGGCGGAGTTATGTAAAAATAGCATGTGAGGAGCCACTCGAAGAACAGAAGGTTGCTACCTTGTAAATAAGGTTCTTTGAGATGGCTCACAACATTCTCACAGCACCCACCCATCCAGCTTTGCATGGAATTTTTTCCTTATATTTCTAGAAAGGGTTGGAAGGAACTGTCATTCTGAGGGGGGAGAGCACTTTTTATACTACAGGATCTCGAGACCATCATGTGGCTATTATTTGAATAGGGTGAGTGTGCACA
>QEPC01015016.1:3194569-3206453 GCA_003113815.1 Sphenodon punctatus | reverse complement strand
GGGTGAAAACAGACATGACGCTAACCACCCTTTAACCACCCTTGGTGGTTATTTATGCATGTTGCAGGGCTGTGTTGGTGCCCTATACAGCCCTGAAACATGCATAAATGACCACCAAGGGTGGTTAAAGGTTGGTTAGCGTCATGTCTGTTTTCACCCTTTATCTACCAGTCCCATCGGTTGCCCCAGCTGCTGCTGCTGCAGTGCTACAACAGGGAGAGGCAGATGAGGGATGGGGTCCCCGTGCCTGGAGCCGACCCTGGGAGCAGACAGCGGTGGGTGGGGGGGCGTGAGCTTTCTACCCTCCCCCTCCCTAAGGAAAGGCTCCCTCCGGTAGAGGCAGGCAATGAGAACTGAGCAGCCCCAGCCCGGCTGCCTGGTCTCACCACTCTCCCTCTTTCCACGGGGCAGACAACGGGCGGGGGGGGGCACGAGCTTGCTACCTTCCCCCTCCCTAAGGAAAAGCTGGCTCCCTCTGGTAGAGGATGTGAGCACTGAGCAGCCCTGTCCCGGCTGCCTGATCTCACTCTCCCCATGGGGCAGACAGCATCGGGTGCCAGGCGGAGGCATGGAAGGGAGGGGAGGGGCAGGGCCATGGGGAAAAAAAAAAACAAGACGGGCCAGGCGGCCAGGCAGCAGGCTTTGCCAATGGGGGTGGGGAAACATTTTTTAAAATGGCTGTGTCCCGACTCCCTCTCCAACCCACAGTGGCAGTGCTGCAGAGCTCCCTCCCTCTGCGGGGTCATGTGCCTGGGCACCGGTGGCACATGCCTCGAGCCGGCTCTGCCAGGGATGCAAGTGAGGGGGCAGGAATCCTCGACCAGTTTGATGCAGGAAAGATCCGGCATCAAACAGGGCCAAACATTTAAACAATCACAAAGAAAGGCGGCTGATTAAAGGATCAGCTGCCTTTTTTGTATCGTTTAAAAGCGCCCTTAGAGACGGAACCCACTGTTGACTCCCCTTGTTCTCCTCCAGCTTCTTTCTCTGAGCCAGAATGTTTATCCGATCTTTTTACCTCATAAATAAAGAAGTTGCACGCAGACTGCAGAAAAGGCTCCTTTTAAATCAATTAACTAAGAGCGTTCCAATCATCTGACTGGAGTGACTGAGAGGCTCAGCAGAGCTGATTATGGAGAGATATTAATCTTTTGAGGATTGACTGTTGCTTGCCTGACACCAGTGCTAGACAGCAATGTTATTTCAGAAAGTATTGTCTGTAGAGATGCTCATCACCATTCAGCTTGCTAGCAATCGCCTGTTGTTTTTAAAGCTTGCAGTTCAGTGACTAATCCCCCTCCCCTGGTTTTTGTTCCCCTTTCCACTGCCTCTGCATAAAAGAAATTATTAATGCAGTTCGGGGAAATACATTTGGATCCCCATATGCCAGACAGAGATATCCCAAGGTGGGTAGGAAACACACACTTAGTTCTTTTAGCCACTGTTGCATTAGGCTATAAAGGACAGCGAAATGGAGAAGGAGTGAACACTGGTCACTGATACAAGAAAATCTGATACGCTCACACTATAAATCTAATGTACAACCTCATTTATCAATCGAGAAATACGATGTGGTTGCCGTGATGGTTCCCAAAGTATAATAGATGGAGACAAAGTGGTTCAGATGATATCTTATTGGAGCAGAAGTTGGTCCAATAAAATATATCTGAACTATTTTGTCCTCATTTATCAGAGCACTGAGTAGTAGATAAGGCTTGTGTGACTTCTTTCACCCTTGGCTCTCCCACTACAGAGGGAGTCTTGAGACAGAGGCCGCTTTTAGACGAGACAAATTTGCGCATGATTGGTGAGAAATGCGCGCTTTAATTCTCGTTTAAACACCTAAACCGTTTTAAATGTGCATTTGCCATGATCATGTAAAAGCCCAAACCATTTTGAATGTGGTTTTTAAATAATGCGCATTTTTTAAAACCGGTATTGAGCCCCTTTGATGATCGGGGGATGCCAAAACTGGTTTTTTAAAATGCGCATTATTTAAAAACTACATTCAAACGGTTTTGGCTTTTACACGATCATGGCAAATGCACATTTAAAACGGTTTAGGTGTTTAAACGAGAATTAAAACGCGCATTTCTCACCAATCATGCGCAAATTTGTCTCGTCTAAAAGCAGCCAGAGCTTGAGTGGGGAAGGTTTTGTTAGAGCTTTAACCCACACTCTGCATCTAGAATCCTGTCCGGTGAAGATTGCTCCTCCATGGTAAATGTAACAACTTGTATGTGTGCAAGGCTAGACACAGCTCTAAAACAAGCAGACTCTTCAAATGGTATCATGGTTACATCTTTCTGATCTCTAGCTGGTTCCCTGTGCTCCTCAAGTATCAGGTTTTTTTCTCTTTGCTTTCCCTCTCCCTTTCTTTGCATAGGACTGAGGGAGAAGAAGATGGATAATTCTCTTAAGCCCCTGCCGTCTGGATCAGCAACCCTGTTGCTCAGAGCCCAATTGAATTTGAAGGGAATCAAGGAGTCAGTCTCAGGAAGATCCATCTCTTGTCCCTGGGGCTAATGGCTCCTCCTAGCCCTCTATTATTGAAGGAATCAAATCCTCCCTGCTGGGGCTCTCACAACACATTTCATTGACATCCCTGACTGTTAGCTGCTTCCTTTACCACCCTTATGACCTATGCCCCTACCCCATCTACAAATGGCATTTGTGTCTGGGAATGTGCTACTTCATTCATGCGAGGTTTGCATGCATTCCACACACAGACTAAGCTGCAGTCGAGACCATTGTGATTCTTGCATGGAAATCACTCTGTGTCATCCTTTGGAGTTGTGGGACCCTTTGCAAAATGGCAGTTCAGAGCATTCAAGACACTGGTGAGGCCTCTCCTAGCCAGGGCCAGCCGTAGAATTTGCAGGGTCCAGGGCAAAAATAAGAGGCAGGACCCCCATGGCCCTGTCCTTCCTAGTCACATCGTTTTAACAATGGGCAGTCTGGTGTTTGCTTACAAAAACCACAGAGAACACTTGCTTCCTGTTCAGGTAATTGGTCTTGATGTTGAGGGGCCGGAATATCGGTATGTGGGTGCTGTCGATGGCTCTGGTGCAATGTGGGAAGTCCATCACCTCAAAGCCCCAGATCACTACCTCCGGGTTCCGGAGCTGGATGACCCGCTCCAGGAGCAGATCGACTAGGAGGTCGCTGACATCATGGAGTGCCCTGTTTACAGTCGCTACCCCCATGCCAAACTGCTCACCCATGCTCGTGCAGGAATTGGGGTTTGCCAGGCACCACACGGCCATCACAACCCACATACCCGGGGGTAGGAGGCAGCGCATGTTGGTTTCATTCCTACAGAGGTGGGGACCGAGGATCTCGGCGGTCCAGGTCAGCAGGGAGCGGGTCATCTGGAAGTGCTCAATCCACTCCTCGTCGGCCCAGGTCGCAAGCATGTTCTCCCACCAGACATTGCCCCAAGTCCGCGTCCAGGCCATCCGTTGCGTGGGTAGGTCACCCGACACCCATACACGTTGAGGGGCAGGAGGTTGGCCATCTGCTCAAACACCTGCGTCAGGAGACCAAAACATGCGGCCAAGATGGTGATCAGGTCAGCCCGTATGTGCGGGGTCCCACTACGGGCATTGTGCTCCCACCACCATGACCTCTCCCCGTGAACCCAACTATGCACCCAGTGACCGCCCACCAGCCCCCAACCTGACAACCCACCCTGTGCTCGAAAACCCTGAACCAGCTAGCCACCCTGTGCTGTCACCCCTTGCACACACCATCTCACCCGCAGGCAGCACTCCACATACCCAGCACCGCTCTCCCTCAAGCCCCACTCTCACACACCCTTCCACGCCTCTATCATTCTCCACACACACCCGCTTCACTCCCTCCACTCCCTCTCACTGCACTCTCTCCTCTCCACAACCACCACACCCAACACGCCACACCCTAGCAGTCAATCCGGCTCCCTTATGTGGATGGGTGCTGGGTTGCTGGGCCTCAGCGGTTGGTGCAGCGCTGTGGGTGCGGTATACACACTTGTCTGGGGTCTCCGAGATGCTTCCCCTGTGCACTGGGTGCCAGCTGTATGCAAGGCCGATGCATCATTCTTCAGCGGGCACCCGTACCTGGTACATCGGATCGCCTTGCCGGTTCAGCCCTACCGTGCCCTCCCCAGCTGTCTGAGCAGCTGTACCATATGGTGGGTGTGTGGTATGCATCATGGGTCCTGCATTCCCAGGGATGTCAGTTGTCCGGTCCGCAGCACTCTCACTGTACTGTGAACAGCTATGGCAGCCCCTTGATGGTTTTCCATCCCTTCCTCCCCCGGGACCCGTGCACCCTCCCTGCACCTTATCGAGCAGGGATGGGTCTGCCCTGTGTGTGGGATAGTGGTTCTCAGACCCACCGAGGCCGGGCGGTATCAGTTGCTCAAGGTCACTCTCCAGAGAGCTGCCAGCTGTGGCCCCATCTGAGCTCAGACTCTGCAGCTCATCATCCACTTCGGTTGCACTCCAGCTCACAGTCCTCATGCAGGTCATGTCTAGCCATGGAGCCGTCCATGGAACAGAATGCTTGGTAGGGGAGGAGTGGCTGGGCCACCATGCTGCTGGGAACATGCCAAATCCGACTACAACTGATGGCAAGTGAAAAACCACAGCATAAATTGCCCAAATTGGATTGTAATAATAAAAAAAAAAAGTCAAAAAGTATATATTTATTGTATCAACCTTTGGTTATTACAAGGGTACAGAAAGTACAAAAGTACACAACCATCCCATTTGACATAATACAAAAACATCAACAACAACTCCCAAAAATTAGATAAAAAACACATCCCTCTAATCAACTTCGGGGATCTATATAAAATAGCTCTAACCTAGGCTCCATCTGGTATTCTTTTAAACAGGAAATATTAATATTACACACAAAGTAAAAGTCTAACATGGGGTAAGATACTCCCCTTCGGACCCTTAAACACACCTTGGCCCAACCACAGACCCAACAGCAGAAGCCTCTTGACCCCCATTGGATCGGTATCAGCTGATCTTTAGAGACTGCCATCTAGTTGGCATACTAACAACTGTAAACAAGGTAACGAGGGTATACTAAATTGGACTCATTCCATCAGAGCCATAACATAATTAGACCCATAGGGTGGCTCAGAAATCCTCCTCTGAGGCAACAACATCCTCCCTTACGCGGGGTAACCCTCCAGGAGCTCCAGTTCGATCCAGCCTCATTCCATACCCAACCTTCCCTGTCGTCTTTCATACATGACCCGCTTAGCAAGGGCTGCCACTGCCAATGTTAAATCAGATGCCCTATGATCTAGACATAAATTGCAAGGAGCCGCCCAAGGGCACCTTGTCTGACTTTGTTCGAAAATCGCTAAGAGCTTCCCTCTAAAGCTTGCATACTTTGGACAGACCAAAAGAATGTGGGTGGGCGTATCCAGTACGTCCATCGAGCAGGACGTACAACTCCTTTCATGCAAAGGTAGACCCATGTATCGCCCATACAGGATAGCTGAGGGGAAGACTCCACAACGTAAGGATGTGAAGGCCCGTCTCAGAGAAAAATTGGGCCAAGCTAATAGGTAGAACGAGTCCTGCAAAGGCCTAGGAGGGGGCTCATATAAGGGATTTACCTTCTGGGAATGGAGTAGATCCAAATCGATTTGGAGCTGCTGATCCAAGACCCTCTGTTTAACCAAGGCCATAGCATGTTTAAGGCCCAGAGGGAGCAAACATCCAGGGGAAAACCCAAGCCTCCCTATAAACTGTTCCACGTTATCTAACCAGGGAGAAAGCAGCCCCTCGTCCTTGGCTCTACCCAGGAGAGATCCATCTCCTCGTGGGAGGAGAACCACCCTGAGCCAATATCGAATAAGTGATTGCAGGGCAAAAACCCTAATGGGGAGGGAACCTGTCTCGGTTCGTAGGAAAATCTGTGGGGTACACCGAGGGACACCCAAGATCGCCCTCAGGAACCCATTTTGAGGGGTTTCTAACTGGTCCAAAAAATCCAATCCCCAGACTGGGAAAGCATATAGGATCTGGGTTCTTACCTTGGCTTGGAACAAGTGGAGTGCAGACGACACCAACTGCCCCCCACGGCCAAAATAAAACCCACTAATTGCCCTAGCTGTTTGGGTGGCCCAGTTTTTGACTCTAAGCCAATGATCCCGCCAACGTGGGGAGTTAGAAAAAGACACCCCCAAGTATTGGAACTTGTCCACTTGGGCTATCAGGTGACCTCCAATCTGCCATTTATGGGCCTCACTGTGCTTCCTATGACCTATGATCAAGACCTTGGTCTTGTCATAATTAACCTCCAAGCCCTCCTTGGTACAATACTCCTCCATCCTCTGCATAGCCCGGCGAAGACCCACTGGAGATCAGGCAATCAGGACTGTATCATCTGCATAGAGTAGAGCTGGTATCTTCCGATCCCCAATTTGCAGGGGGTGAGTATCCACCTTGGCCAAATAAGGGGGGAGATCATTTAGGAAAAGGTTGAATAGTGCAGGGGCCAAGAGGCAACCCTGCCTCACTGCCCTGTTCACCTTCACCCCCTGTGTTAGAGCGCCAGACCTAGTGAACTTCACCTGCAAGGTGTTATCATTGTGTAACCGAATTATCAGAAGGCGGAGTCTCGGATCCATCTGCAGCGACCGTAATTTGGCCCATAGTCGGCCCCTACAGATGGAATCAAACGCCCTCCTCAGGTCCACGAAACATAGGTAAAGCCTTGAGCCCTGCTCGAGGGTTTTCCTCGCTAGGTGTGAGAGTACCATGGCATGCTCCACCGTGGAGCGACCCCTTTGAAATCCAGCCTGCTCGGGCATGATCACCTCATTGCTCTGCAACCGGCCCTGCAGCCTGGACAAAAGAAGTCTGGTATAGAGCTTCCCCACGATGCTAAGGAGGCTAATTGGCCGATAGTTCCCTGGGTCCCGTGGGTCCCCCTTCTTGAAAATGGGAACTACTATACTTTTGATCCATGAGATGGGGATCTTACCCGTAGCGTTGATATGGGTAAAGACTGGGGACAAGAGGGCAGCCCACCAGTCCTGAGCCTCCTTTAGATGTTCCACCAGTATTTGGTCTACCCCAGGCGCTTTTCCAGTTTTACATTGGGAGATCAAATCCAGGATTTCCAGCTCCAAAACCGGAGCCCAGTGAGGGAGATTGTAATAACAACATAAAAAGTACAGTAGCCACAAAGGTCAAAGGATACAAAAGACACAAAGGCAAAGTACAAAAATCCAAGATCCCAAACCTGGAGGCCAGGTTATTAGGCACAAGATGAAAATGTATGCAGAAATCAGGTTCAAAGACTTCACTGAAGGTAAAAAGTCCAACGTTTCGCTTCCACAAGCTTCTTCAGGGAAAAATAAAAAAAATCTTGCAGTGCCTGGGAAAGGTGTGCGTCTCCTCAAAGATATCTGCTGTCACTCCAATGGGTTTCTATACATAAAATTACATAACCCAAACAAATTGTAATTTAAACAGGGGTGAACAATCCCTTACAGAATAAACTCCACTGTCTCGCGCCTCCTTATCTCAATATTCAAACAATCTCTAACAGAGTAAGCAATCTCTTTACAGAGTAAACAAACTCATGCACAGTAAACCCCATTGTCCAATTTCCCTTTTCACTAGGAGTATCCAAGCTGGGAACATCCCCTTAGGGATGAGGACACCTCCCTAACTATCCCCGTTAGCAGGAGCTGCAATGGCAGCCGATTCTCATATATAAATGGGTGAACCCACCCTATGCCATGTAAAGGCTAATCTATATCTTAAATATGTTCTCATAAATGTGGGTGAACTCACCCTAAACCATATAAAGGCTAGAGGGTGGCTGAAACAGCTCCTCTTCTGGGGATAATAGGGCTTCTCCTAGATAAGGGTAAAAGCATAATACACTAAAGTCTTGTTCTAAGCCAGTGATCTTAACAGTAGAGGAAACTCTTGTATAACTGCATCTTTCCTCCCTCTGTACATTTACTGACCTATATTGTGGTGAGGATTTAAATCCCAATGGCCGTCTCTTTTATGAGCTGCCTACCACTGGCTGCTTCAACCCCCTTAGGACGACTCCTTCAGGAGCTGCCTGTAGCTGGCTGCTTCAGAGCATCTAAGTCCTTGGTTCCAAGCTCTGTTCCACTGCTGCAACCTCACATCCTTTATTGGTAACCGCCCCTATCACATGCTTGCCACTGTTCAACAAACGAGGAACAGGTGGGAGAGTGGGGTTCTTAGTCTAATTGTCCTCGTTACTTTAATGAGCCTCATACTTGAAAAGACCTTGCAGCATTTCCTTCCTCTATGACAGTAATAGCTAACTTGGAAAACCTTCCAAAAGTATAGTTTGTGCTCCCCATGTTATACAATAGAATCAATGAGATCATTTAGCCCCCGTGGTTGTATAGTATCTAAGATGAGGATCCAGAAATTCTCTCGTTGCGTGAGTTCCTTTGGATTAACCGGGGGTTTCAATTTTTCAATACCCCAAAAGACAAAACTATTTGTGTCTCTCTCTATGGAATTGGTTATAGTGCTGCACCAACAGAGCTGACGCTGTACGCGTTTTCAGCCTACTTTTGTGTTCAGTTATCCTAATCTTAAGTTGCCTAGAAGTCTTCCCTATGTATAGCTTCCTACATGGGCATTGAATTGCGTATATTACTCCAGTTGTACTGCAATTGATGAACTCTCTAATCTCAAAAACCTTGCTGGTAAGGAATTGAAGAGAATTTATTTTACTACTGTGGGCACAATTAGAGCATTGGCCACATGGGAAATTTCCAACTACTGCTTTCTTGTCTAAAGTTCTTTGTGTTAAAGGTGGCAACCTCGCTCTAACAATGTGGTCACTAAGATTTCCCCCCCTCTTACAGGCAAAAAGTGGTGGATTTGAGCACCTTTCTATATGATCCAGTACATTTCAATATTTAAGTATAATTGTTCTAATACACTTACTACAGTTATTAAATGTGGTCAGACAGACCAACCTATTTGAGTCTTGAATATGTTCTTGTTGGTCAGTTAATAGAATGGAAGCTCTTGATAGTGCAGTAACTTTCTCCAAATTTTGTCTAATAATAAGGTAAGGATAGCCCCTGTCAGTGAAATCCCTGCTCATTAATGCTGCTTCTTGTGCAAAAACCGTCTCTTTGGAACAATTCCTTTTCAATCTTCTGAACTGGCTGTTGGGAATATTTCTGACCAAATGGCGAGGGTGGTGACTATTATAAAACAAAAAAGTATTTTGATCAGTGGGTTTGACATAGGTGGAGGTCTGTAAAACAGACCCGTACACCTGCACCCAAAGGTCCAGAAAATTTATTTTGAGTTCACTAGATTGTAATGTGAATTTGATTGTTCCATGCAACTCATTAATCCACTCTTTAAATTTTAATAATGTTTCCATATCACCCTGCCAAATAAGAAAAATGTCATTGATATAACGACGCCAAATGAAAATGCAGTCATAATAGGGATTGATCTCCTTATCATAAATATATTTTGTTTCCCATTCATGCAAAAATATAATGGCAAGTTCCGCCGATAGGTTGCTTCCCTTTATATGGAGGAAAAATTCATTATTAAACTCAAAGTAGTTCTCTGTCAGGACCAATTTGCTAAGTTCCATCAAGAAAGTAGTAGTTTTTTTTTTAACAGTTCACAAATCAAAGCATTTTTCAAGTACCAGCAAAGCCTCCATATGGGGAATATTAGTATATAATGCTTTAATGTCCATTGTTACAAGGATGGGTCAGATATCGGAGAGATCTATATCTTCCAAAATGGAGATAAAGTGGGAGGTGTCCTTGATATATGAAGAAACTTCTTAAATAAATAGTTTTAAATAATACACAACAAATTTGGATAAGGGTTCTAGTAGCATTGCCATTCCAGAAACAATGGAGCGGAACTCAAGGGGTGACAAACCTTTATGAATTTTAGGGAGGCCATAAAATGCTGGAGTACACTGAAAAGCCTGATACAAAAATGTATACTCCTTATCTGTAATCAAATTGTCACAGATTTTTGTACTTTGCCTTTGTGTCTGTCTTTTGTATCCTTTGACCTTTGTGGCTACTGTACTTTTTATGTTATTTTTACAATCCAATTTGGGTAATTTATGCTGTGGTTTTTCACTTGCCATCTTGTACAGTTGTAGTCAGATTTGATTTGTATCGCTACTGTACTCGTATACCTTTTGTGGTAGTTTGGCTGGGAAGCCTGTGGCAGTGCAGCGATGTCCAGCTGTTGTTGAGTTTCTGTGAGTGATGGCTTCAATCTTCTGTCCCATTACATATGGCTGTTGGGGCACTTCTTTGGGGGGGGCCCGGTGGAGTGCCAGAGGTGTGCCATGGAGCTCGGTTTTGCCCCCTTCTGCTGACCTGACCGTGGGCCCCCAACCACCATTGTGCTTGCCATGGGAACCCTGGGCACTTGCTGCTGTTCGCCAGGTGGCCGGTCATCAGGGGTTCGGTCTGGCCCTCCGGGCCATATATGGCGAGCTGCTATGCCTGCGCCCTCCTACGTGCCCATGGCTTTTCATGCCTTCTATCTGCTTGTCAGGACTGCCTTGGGGAGCTTGGCTTGCATCCACCTGATGTCGGTGGGCCCTTCCTGACCGGCCGGCCCACAGTGCTGGAGAGGGCTGCCTTGAGAGCTGTGCTAAGTCGTTCGGATGCTGGAGCAGCTGCTGAAATGGGACACCCCCTCCTGTCCCGCTTCATGGTGTTTGCCCATATGTGTGCCCGTGGCTACCGCTGGAGTGTCTTAGCCTGTGATGGTCTTGTCCAGGGGCCCTTGTATCCAAAGCGCCAGGCACCTGCACCATGATTCAGCTGTTGCCGAAACCTTCACTGTGGATCCCCCCCTCCCCGTGTTGGACCGGCGCTACTGCTCCCCCTTGGCTGTGCTGATTGCTTCCTTTTACCTGCAACCCATCTGCCTCCCCATCTGTCTGCTATGGTGCATTTCATAGATCTACCTACAGCCGCTTTCCTGCTGGGTCTGACTGCCAAACCCTCGGATCCCGTGGGCCGGTTGTACTGCTCCTTTCATGCACCCTGCGGTGCTCCCCCCTGTCCCTGACACCTGCTCTCCCTGGCCAGTGTAGCATCCTAGAGGTCCCTGTACCAATAAAGGTTATTATTATTATAAGCATTTATATAGCACCAGCAATGTACCTGACACGTTACAAAGAATAAGATAGACAAGGTCCCTTCCCATGGGCTTACAATCTAAAGACAGGGGGAAGGGAGACAGGGAAGGGGGAACAGAGTGAGAGAAAAGGGTTGTGACATTCATGAGGATGCGAAAGCTCAGGTATACGTTCTTGGCTTGGTTGCAGTAAGTTGGGAGTTTACAGTTAGAAGGTGGGGGATAATCCTGGGTGGGAATGGTTAGCAGGAGTTAGGAAGGGCGGAGTGGAAGAGGTGAGTTTTGAGGCGGGACTTGAAGGTGTGGAGGGTGGGACCCAGGTGGATGAGGGCAGGGAGGGAGAAGGGACGAAGGCGGTTGTGGGAGCAGGGGAGGCGTGGGAGTGGATGGAGGAGGAGCGGAGGACTCGAGCAGGGGTTTGGAGGGAGATCAAGACAGAGAGGATGGGGGGAGTGAGGTTGTGAAGGGCTTTGTAGGTGAATACAAGGAGCTTGTGCAGAATGCACTCAGGAAGAGGGAGCCAGTGGAGAGAGGAGAGGAGAGGCTGCACGTGGTCAGAGCGATGAGCTAGGTGGATGATCCTGGCAGCAGAGTTTTGAACAGAGATAAGGGAAGAAAGGTGAGAGCAGGGAAGGCCAGCGAGGAGGAGGTTACAATAGTCAAGGCGTGAGATGACTAGGGTGTGGATGAGAGTTTTGGCAGAGGAGACAGACAGAAAAGGG
>QEPC01015016.1:3133365-3161318 GCA_003113815.1 Sphenodon punctatus | reverse complement strand
CTCTGCAGACTGCTGCAACCAACCTGATTGTAACCAAGCCAAGCACACGCACCTGAGACTTCGCATCCGCCTGAATGTTTGTTTGTCTTCTCCCCTGTCTCTCCCACTGTCCCCTCTCCCTGTCTCCCCCTCCTTGTCTTTTAGATTGTAAGCCACAGGCAGGGACCGCATCTATTTCTATGTTCTGTACAGCACCATGCACATGGCTGGCGCTATATAAATGTTTATAATTATAATAATAATAATGGAGTATTGAATTTGGTGATAGCTCCAAAAGGAGCTATACCGTCTTTTCTTGGAGGGAAAGCCCTTCTTCCCCTTTCATCAGTGGACTTAGCCTACACCTGTCACTTATATAGAAAGGGCATTCCCATAGAAGATGTGATATATCCTCCACTCTCTTCTGATGACAAGGGCATAGCCTTTGGGCCAGTGGTATCGTTCGTCACCTGCCCTCCTGTAGACTAGAGTCCAGTTGCGAAAATCTCAGTCGAGTGATAACTAATCTTAGATGATGTTGGGGAATTTGCAAGTAGAGAACGGGCATATTGTTTTGTTCCATTTGCCGTTACAAATATTCATTTCAGTAATATTGTGCTTGGTATGTCTGATCCTTTGGTTGTCGTGGGTGCTATTTTAGTCACTTCTGTTTTACTGAAATACAGAAATGACCAGAACATCAAACACAAAGTGCCAAAAAAATATGGCAAAATCTAAGTGAAATAAACTAACAAAATTGTGAGTTGCACAACAGTGAAAAGGACAAACATGGACATTTGTTCATGGGAACAAATATCAAATTATCTGTGAAAATATCAAATGTCATATTTGTTTCAGCCATAACATATATAGCAAAAAGGCTAGATTAAATCTGTCCATTTAATGTAGTGGCAGAATAATAGTATTCTTGGGCAGAATGGGCAGAGGACTTGAAGACTTCTCTGTACTTGAATATTTTTTTAAGGCAGTGGTCCCCAAATGTTTTAAACTAATGGGTCACTGTCAACCCTCAAATTTCTCATGGACCACCCTGTACCCTTTGGAGACAGCCATAACCTGGTGTATGATACAATATAAAAACATATTAACAATAATAAGAATAATAAAAACCCATTCTGGTGTGTGGGAAAAAAATACAAACAAAAACAACTCACTTCCCCAAACCCCTCCCCATCACCGAAAGCCTGGCAGAAGAGCCAAGCCTTGCACTGGCACTAGAAGGTGAGATTGGGGCTGAGACAGACACCCACCAGGAGCGAGTTCCACAACACAGCCACCGAGAACGTCTGCGTGATGGTCCCCACCAAGCTATAGCAGGGAACCTCCGGGAGGGCGCCCCCGATGACCTTAGGGGCTGCCCCAAGCTGCGGGAACTGAAGCGGTCCCTCCCATAGGCAGGGCCCATCTCACACCAAGCTTCTGGCCCCTGCAACTCCAACCCTTCTACCCCCCATACACTCATATACTTGGCCCTTGGGCTGACACTAGGGCTATTGCTGCTGCCACAGCCACAAAGGAAAACACCATTCTTCTGCCTTCAGCTGGGAGACATGGTGGAGGCTCCAGCTGTCAGGAAGCAAAATGGTGCTCTGCCTCTTCCTTAATTTTAGACACAGGGTTTGTGGAGGGCAGCATCAAGGGGGAACTGAAAGTTGGAGAGATCTATCTCCTGTGTCCCAAATACAGGGTAGCGAGAGTGTTCGCCCTTTCCATCCTCCTTTTTTGCCCATGCCCTCATCCTTTCCTCATCAGTTACATCCCCTAAGAACTGCAGTTGGATTTCTCAGGGCATATTCTGTTTACATTAATTTTTAGATCAGCAGCCTCCAGTGCCTTCATAACTTGTTTTAACCTTAAGTTATGTTTTTCTTCAGACTGTCATCCCTAGAAACCAAGATACCCTCCAGACCTTGCAAGAATTTCACACATTTTTCAGGGAAAGATTTCAGGGGCACTCAAGGAATGGGAAACAGGAGGGAATGACAGCAATGCCTTCAGAGCGGCATCATCAAAGTCATAGACTGGGCAACTTCAGCGTAGAGGATGACTTGTCAAAATCTACTTGCTTCATCTCCAGAGAGTCTCACACTTGCCACAAATTAATTAGGAAACAATGGGACAAATTCATCCCTGGTGGAACATCCTTGAATTTAGTCAGGCTTTATGAGTTACTGATTTTTCTCTCCCCTGTTAGGAAAAATACGCATTTCCCTCTTTACTTCTTTACTTTTCATTGAACCTCTGTAAATGGATGTTGGTGGGTAGGCATGGGAGTAACTTTGGACTAAGATTTATTAGGATACTGACCTAAATAAGCTCTGCCCCCATATCTCTAAAATTGCTGGAATTGATGTTTGCGGGGATGCATCCTCTGCATCCCCTGCTATAATTATTCCTATACAGACAGGTCCTGATCCACCTTTACTATAGAATGTGAACAACCCCCTCCTGCCCAACTTAATGCACAGCTTTAAAGAAATGGTATCTTTCAGAAAAGAGCAGGATGTGTTCTCCTTAACATCTGCTGCCTGATACCTGAGTTAGTGTAGCCTGGTGGATGAGATATTGAATTTGGACCCAACAGACGGGGATTCAAATCTTGTCTCAGTCATGAACTCACCAGGTGGTTTCAGGCAAGTTGCTGTCTCTCAGCCTCAGTTCCCCATCCGTTAAATGAAAATAATAATGACCTTTCTCACCAAGTTGGTGAGAGGGTGAACTAAATAAGGGTTGCAAAAGTATTTTGAACACTGAAAGTGCAACATGCACAATAAGTAATAGTAACATCAGCAGTGGGATCCTGACCAAGTCTATGATCTCAATATAGTGACCATGCTTCTTGAAGACTATGGAACTGCACTGGTGGAGATACTACCTAGACTCACCGGCAGCCACTATACTTTTGCTATGTAAGTTGCCCTTGTATCATTCTCTTCATTAGAATCACAGTCAAAATTAAGTCCACAGACTTTTTTTGCCACAGTACCATGGGTCATACCTAATGAAAAGGTATTCTCTTTCCCAAAGGGCTTACAGCAGAGCTTCTGAAATTGTGGGTCAGGATTCCAAATAGGGTCAAGCTATCTGTGGATGGAGTCATGGCATGGTTGATACTAGATATATGCTTGGCATGTCTTGCTTGCTGCCTGCGACCACAGAATTATGTTTAAATCTCAAGATGAAGTCACATAAGCAACGTTTTAGGAGCCCCTTTCCCAGAAAGCCATGAAAGCTAAACGTCTCCTCAGTCAAAACTCCACTGGAGGGCAGGGGAAATCTCTTCATGGTTAACAACTGCATATTCCTTTTCTGTTTAGGACCTATCATACTGATATTTATACAGAGATCGCTTCATCTCAGAGTTTAATACTATAGACTAAAAAGGGTTAAATGCTTTACTTCTCTCTCTCTCTCTCTCTCCCCACCTCACACCCTCCCCCACTCCCCTAAGCAAGCACACACGCACTCACTCCCCTTTGCATTTCTGTCAAAGACCTGCTCTCTGGCCAGTCCCCAGTGGAGTAGGCTGTTCTAACAGTCTGGCTGACACCTTATGCAGGGAATGAGGTCTTGCTGTCTATGGGAGAACACCTAAATGTATTTTTTCCCTAAGAAACTCTAGTAAATGGGACAATTTTGAAGCTTTCCCAATTACAACTATTTTTAAAAAAAGTCAGAACCCTGAAAGACAGCAGGCATTTCAGTTAATGTCCCTGCAGGAGCCCTATGGAAAAATCAGTTCTCTCCTGTTAAACTGATCTCACCGTTTTGGTTCTCACCTATCTGCAAAGATCTGAGAAGTCTAAGTTGGTTTGGTGTATTTTTTTTATTTTTTCAAAGGTCGCAAGAAAGAAAGTGGTCTGGAGGGCATCTGTGTCTAGGTAAGAGCAGTAAAGCTTTTTATTTTTGAGAGTCTGGGAGTTTTCTAGTGTCTAATCAAGAGAAACTAGTCTTTGGGGTGATGTTCTATTTGGGATAAGCTGATTATGTCTTTCTTTCCAAATAAGAAAAACTGTGTGGTTTGGTATGCAAAGGCTGTTTGCAAAATGCTACCATTTAAATCACCAGTAAAAGCAGAAATGTTGAAGTGCTGGACAAGTTTTGATGCATCTGTTAAAAAGGTTAAAAAATAAATATTTTCAGGGTTTAAATCTGAGCTATTTGGCCATAGAGCAAATGAGACGCAAAAGTGGCAGGAAACTGTTTCAGGAAAAGCTCTCATATAAAAGGGCTTACTCCAATTGAAATACCAACTAATCTTCCCAACTGTTACTTCCCAACTGTTACTAGATCTTTTTATCAATGATGATCAATTCATTCAGTCCATTTAAAAAAAAAAATCAGAAGCATTTTTGAAACTGAATGGAAGAGACAGTTCTAATGCTAGGATGTTAGATAGGACATTGTGTACTTTTATCTCCTGGTGAGGCATACTATTTACTTTGGAAATTACTGACTGAGACACATTTTACACACAGAGAGCCAGTACAGTGACTGATTAAACTTTACAGGCCTAGGAGAAAATATTAAGAAATTGCTGTGCTTTTAAAAATTATCAGGATTTTGAATAACCAGTAAATGTGTGGAGGCGTAGACTTTGTGGCTTGCTGAGCTTTTTTACAAAAGAGCTTCTATCTATAAAGGAAAGGGTACATCACAAGAGCTTCACAACTTATAAATCAGGGGTTGATAATTTAATAGATTTTTCCCTTTTTAACAATATCTCCTTTATTGTTTGATAGTAACTTTCACCAGTTGCCTTTCTTCTTTCTAATGTGGGCAAGCAGAAAGAGGCTTTACGCACAAGTGATATTGCTGGCAGAGCACCCCCTGCCTTCCAATACATTGTTCTGCAACGGACATCCATTTTGGAGCCAGCCAAGTGTCCGCCCATCCCCTTCTTGCTTTACTCTGCCTTTCTTTTAAACTTAATGTGAGGCAGATAGAAGAGATACTGCAAGGACAACACACAATCCAACCCAATAATACACTGCAGAAAGATACACTGCTTTAAATGTGCATCTGTGAGCCATTTATGCATTACACTTTTAATAGCATCTGATCTCCTTGCTGAATGACCTACACCTTGCAGGTAGGTTTTCTGACTTGATTGCTGGATTTTAACCAAGTGTGTCAATGAAGGGGGAAATGCAACATTAGAAAAGGTCTAACCATGCTGTAGCCTAGCATGAACCTAAAAGAGAAAGACTGCTGCTGAGATGTGGAGGCGTCCAAAAGAACACCTGCTGAGGAAGAATGCTGGAAGGAAAGGGAGATGAAGGGCTGCAATTTTGCTAGCATTCATCCAACTGACATCTTGTAATGCTATGGCTTCTGATGAACCAAACATAAAAGAACTTAAACTCTACATAGCAGGAAGCAGAACAATATCTCTAACTGGGGTCGCTCATTTCCCCACTAAGTACTCCTTCTAGTTTTTTTATAATTTGGTCTGTTTTCTCCTGTTGTGAAATTAATCAAATGAAAAGTGACAACAACAACAACAACAACAGCACACAGAAAACTTTCCCTACTTTGTGCATTGAACACACACAGAGCCCCTTCCAAATATCGGAGCCTTGCAAATCAGCAAGTAAATGAACAAATACATTTAACCAGTCAGGAAAATGTATCCCCAAATGCAGTCTGCTTATTCTTTGGCCGAGCATGCTTGTTGAGAGAGTTCATTTTATTTCTTAAAGAAACAAGTGTCTGATTTTTACCTCCCCACCTTGCAGCACTGAAGATGCCAAGATTCTGGACTTGCCTGCCTTTCCAACTCCTCCTGCTCATGTGTTTGGATCATTCCATGGAGGTGACCAGCAGTTCCCAGAAGAGCTTCAGGAGTGATCTCTTCAACTTCTATCACTCGCTCATTCTTGCCGATGGCAAAGAAACCACAATCCACCTATTAAAGGATATACCAAAAAGGTAAAAACTAAGAACAAATTCTCACCTGGGCTCTTATTCTCTCCTGTGGCATAAGCAAGTAGGCTACGTTTAATAGCAAAGTTATAACCACTTATATGCTTCCTACCAATACCTGCTTAGCCAAGCAATGTCCTGTTGCCTCCCACACCATTTATTTCCCATATATATTCCTTCATCTGCCTCCTTTGTTTTCTTAGCTTAAACACTTATTGTACCTAGATTATGCTGGAGTTATTTTTCAAGATTAACTAATAGTTATGTGTATTCATTTTGGAATTGTCTGTCTCTCTTTCTCACACACACACGCATGAACACGCAGCTCGTTGGCCACCTGTCAGACATCTCATAACTGATATCATTATCACGGAGTTTCCAGGTAAGTTCCAAAAAGCTAAGATCTAAGAATGTGCATCAAATTTTCAGATAATAATCCAATCGTTTAGTGCCCTAGGGTGAATATGATTAAAGGGCACCCTCTCCACCCCCCTCCCCAAATCTATTCATGGCCAGATGATAGCATGAGCAATTCATCTAGCTTTATTATTACCATTTATTATTTATTTATTAATCAGTGTTCAAAGTGCTTTATAATCTTTAGCTAGTTCACCCTCATAACAACCCTGTGAGGTAGGTCATTGTTATTTGCATTTTAGAGATGGGACACTGAGGCAGAGAGAGAGAGTGACTTACGAAATAACAGACACAATGAAGGCTCAGGACATTCAGTTGTAAACAAATAAAATACATCTTAATAGATTAACTACAGACATTATCATTAGATTTCATGTGTAGACAAGATGAAAATAAATTTGCAGAGGTGCTGATGTTTGGAAAATGATACTAGAATTTTCAATGATGAAAAATAGTTTTGATATGGAAATAACAAAAAAAAAGTTCACCTGATCAGCCTCAACTTGGTTCACCTGGTGCCTAGATATCACAGTGATGGAGAAACCCTGCAAACAGATTAATAGATCTCTGGGACAAGATGCTCTTTAATCACATTCACCCTGGGGGCACTAACCATTTGGATCTACACATTTGATGCACATTCTTCCAGAATGGTCACAGAAGGTGAGCCAGATGGCTTGGTCCTGATACAGGCACCATACAAAGGGAAATTGGGACACTGCACAATGCTGAAAAGTTATCTAACATAATACAATCAGAAGAACAAACCTAAAACCGCTCATCCAATTAAAGGAACATCAACACTAAAATCTAAGCTAAAGAGAGGCCATTGCATGCATCCCAACAATCCCTATTTAGCAGGCACAGTCCCTTTTTGGGTACTGAATCTTGCTCTCTCTCTTTCAGGGAGTTAAAGACAAGTCCCTCTTTTAGGAGAGAGAGAGAGAAAGAGAGAGAGTGGCATTCAGACTTCTGGCACTTCTTTCCTGGTTGCCTCTCAGAAAAAGCACTTGAGAAGACAATGGGGAGATGACAGAAAGACTAGAAACTAAGCGGAATGATATGGAGAAGAGCGCCAACCACTCTTTATACTCTTGCAATGCTGGGAGGGGTGTATGTGTGTAAGTTAGGCCCTTTTTGCACAGATGCCCCCCCCCCCCCTACATGGGTGGGTGGGTGGGCGGGCAGGCAGTGGGGGGGGGGCATCTGTGGGATCGCCACAGCAGGTGGGTGGGGGATGTGTGCGCACTCCCGCACTCCACCCACCTTCCCCCATCACTCACACACGGAGCAACGGGCGCCAATGGCGGATGCTCCGTGCATGGAGAAAGATGAAAGCGGATGGGCATCCATGGGATGGGCTGGCCATGCACCGCGCACCTGCCACCGTGTCCACCCATTCCTCATGGACTGCGGAAGCGCTGCAGTCCATTTGAAAAAGGCCTAAGCGTGAGAGGGGGAGGAGCTAATTCACTAAGGGATGAGGCTTATTGGTCAATGGTTGGGACTTGTCCCTCTTTGACTGATCAAAATGTTGGGAAGTCTATAATTGTGTGTGGTTTTATCTACTCCCAGGTAAAATGATTGGTTCAAATGATGTGAGGCATATGTTTGAAGCATATACCTTAATCTTGAATTTTTAAGATTAACATTATAGTCACACTGACAGCCTCAAAGTGATTCTTGAGCAGTCCAATCTTAGGCCGTTTTTAGACGTGCGCGGCGGCGCACACGCTTGTTTTCCCAAAGACCCAGAAGTCCACTTTTACACATGACGCCACCGCCGAATATGTGCATGCGCAGGCGATGCGCATCCATTTCTGACCGCAAACTGACCGGGTCGGCGATCGAAGCCGGTCATACGCGGCCGGAAATGGATGCGTGTCGCCCATGCATGCGCGCATTTGGTGGTGGCGTCACGTGTAAAGAGGACTTCTGGGTCCTTTGGAAAACAAGCACGGGCACTGCCGTGCACGTCTAAAAATGGCCTACATCAAACACAACCTGCCTCACACGTTAGCCAGGAGAGAATGATTATACTGTGACAGGAGTCACAGAATAGTTAAGGTAGCACTTCATCCCTGTTTAATAACAGCCAAGAATGATAACATCAGCCAAGTGTCTTCCAAAGCCAGGGAGGTAGCAATGGGATTCATACGTTTGGGATCAGCCAGTCAGAATTGACTGGCTTAGTCACATTGAACCTATGTCCCTCTTTCTATTTCTGGCACATAGTAATCATCACATTAAACTAAAATGATGTTGGGTTTAGTTTAGGATGCTGGAGATGCTTGTGTACTAGTAAGTTAGCCGGTACATTTTGGGTGCTACTTAATTCTCAACAGGCAAAGACCCTGGAAAAAGTTTAGCATTAAGTACCTGAATTTCTGTGCAATTACCACTTCTTGGACAGTGAGGGCAAATCACCTTTTATGTTAAGCAGAGCCATTCACTACTTCTGGGTTTTACAAACAATAGCTCCTCTGGATGCTGTCAAGCTGTGTGTACCCCCGATGAGCAAAACAGGCCCACTGCAATTAAAGAAAGACCAGAGATGTAGATAAATGAGGTGATGAAGACCAGAGTCAAAATTTCTAATCATCTAGAACAGGTAGGAGTAGAGGGCTGTAGCTTTTGCCCACGCTAACAACTCAACCTTTGTTTGCATGGTGGTGGGTGTGGAGTCAACCTTTCGGTCACCCTGTATTCCAGAAATTAAGTGGAAAGCATTAGTGTGGCAGCTGTTCCCAGGTGAAGACCCAATCGCAGGATGAAAAGCCCGGCAAACTAAACCTCTTTAAAGAGGAGCATGAAATGAAACTCTGATCCCCTCCAGTCTTCATTAATGTCAAGTAGTGAAGGATTTATCGACGGATCCCAAAATGAGACAAGGACACAGTAATGTGGGTTTTAATGGTCACACTCTTTAATCCAATTCCAAGCTAGGTGGGGTGAATTGCCCCCTGGCAATTTGGGTCCAGTACAGCAGTCATTATCCTATTAAACATAATTGTCAGAGGAACTGACCTTGATGCACCCTCGAGTACTAGCTCCCAGTTCATAATAACTGAGCCTCCCCCGCAGCTCACACCATGTGGCATGGGTGAGGGAGGGCAATGTTGTCCCTTTAGGACCAGAGTAAAGAGTCAGGTGCCAGAAGGTGGGGGCCACATCTGGCCCTTGCTGTCCTCCACATTTCACCCCTCCCAGGGATGCGACCCCAGCGCTCGCTGCGCCCTGCTTCTGTGCCAGATATCATTCCCCATCTCTTAAGGAGCTGATTCATCATTTTCCATGTAACTTTGTAACTGCCAACTACATAACCGTACTGAACCCCCTTAAGAGTGCGACAATTCTTAAATGACAACAAGACAAAAAAACACGCCCTGACCAAAACAGGCCAAACTTAAATCCAATTCACATAGCACTGTGAGGAAGGTGAAAACCAGCAGTCCCTTGGCCACTCTGGGGTTCCTGTAAAAATTTCTTCCTGACCCCAAACAGGTGACCAACTTGCACCCACAGTATTGTATAAAGGGTGGGTGGGTGGGTGCCGCTTGTTCCAGCGCCCGACTGCAACTGCAAGGAGCTGGAGCAAGCTCAGGGGCTGGCCTTAAAAGCTACTCCCTACAGTCTCATCTTGCGAGACAATCTTGGTGCCCTCAGCCTGGTTGCCCCAGCAACCCAGACTGGGCGCAGGTTCATTTTTGCGCCAGAGTAGGCCGTTGCCCCTAGCAACCCAGCTGTAGCGGAGGTTACTGCTGCAGCATGGGGCTGGAGCCATTCCTTCCTTGCTCCTTTCTGTTACAGGAGTACGCCAAAGTGCCCTCCCGCCACCATTTGCTGGCAGGTGAGGGGGCCATTATTAGAACACTTGAATCCAACAACACTGGCTTGTCTCAGAGAGTTTCATCACAAGTAACTTTTGTGGAATATATACGCCTAGTAGCACCCAGTCAAAACAAGTGACCACAAGTTGGTTAGAAAGGAACACAGCATGTATTTTTTGTTCCATATGAAAAGACAGAAAATTCCCTCTGTTGTTGTTTTAAGTGCCCAAAAGTGAAAATGTCATTACTTCCTACAGCGGAATGGAGCTTCTAGCTCCTTCGCCTTGGTGGCTAATTATTCTCCTGCTGGGAGTCCGCAGTAAAAACAGTCATTTTAAAACCTTTACAGTCTTTTTTCTAATCCACATTTTCAGGTACTATTTTGTTCTGGAGGAAAGCAGAATCTCAGCCCCTTTCACGGTGACAGTGACCCCATGTGATGTTCCCATTGAATGGAGTCTACTGGTCCACAAGTCCTCCACAAATTTCCCTGGGAAAGCCATGCATGGTAAGAAATAAATGAAAAGAAACTGAAATCTGTCTGACCGCTGTCAGGAGGAGAGCAAATCAGTCACAATAGCTGCCACCCTAGAAAATCTCAACAAAGAAAATGGCCAGAGCTGGCCACAACAACGATTTAACCTTTCCTATAACCTGAGTCAGCAGAAACTGCATGCAGTATCAGTAATGGAAGCTCAGTTTGTGCTGAATCCTTCCTTTAAAGTAGAAGTGGGAAGGGCAGAGTAGGAGGTGAGGTTCATGTCAACTAGAAAAAGGCTGGTGGTTCAGCTGCCAAATCCCCTTCTCCCAGGAGCCTTGCTCTTGTAGTCATGTGCTGCTTCCTTCTTCTGAAGTGGGACAGAAGCTAAGGAGAAGGAGCTCCACCACTCATAATCTGAAACATACTACAAAGCCCATGGAAACTCAACTGTCCAGTGTTCCTGTGGAGTGTCCATAAGACCCACTGAGTGGGGATGTTACAGGGATTGTCTGGGTCAGAGGCAGACAAGATCAGGCAGGATCAGAGCTGTATTGGGTCCAGGCAAGGTCAGGTCGGAGGCATGGTTCCACCTGCTGGGGGGCTTTTATCCAGGCAGTCAGTCAAAAGGGGGCACAGAGGTGTGTGGCACAGGTTGGATCAGAAGGCCTACAAGGCCAATTCCAGGCCAAAGGCAAAGTGCTGCAGTAGCAGTGTGGTGGTCACCACTTCAGCATCCTGGAAATGCCAGTTCACAGCTGACAGCAGGAAGCACATGGTACAGAGCCATTAACCCCTTCTATCTTTCCTAAGCCATTATGCCAGTTATTTCTTTGGTTTGCTCATTTCCAAAATCAGTAGCACTGGTGATGCCCACATCCCCTGTGAGTCAGTGCACCATAATAGGCATAAGCATGTGGCTATGTTTATAGCTCTGGTTAAAAGAAAATCCCAGCCTCTCTTCAAATTTATGACCTGACCTCCCAACACACCCACTTCACCCCAGCTTCTAAGCCCCAGTGCACCACTTTGCCCCCTGACTGCGCAGCACACCGGCCTCTCCCCTTGATCACTAATGTCCAGTGCACCCATCTCACTCCTGACCTCTTGACCCCAGCACACCAGTCTCATCTCTCGGCAGTTGATCCCCAGAATACCTACCTCACCACTATTGATCCCCAGTGCCCAACGCATCCACCTTACCCCCAACCTCTGGCCCCAATGCACCCACCTTGCATCCTGACCTTCAGCATACCCACCTTCCCCCTCTGACCTTCAGTGATTTCACCTCGCCCCTGACCTCCAACCCCAGTATACCCAGATTGTCCTCTCACCCCAATTTTACCCCTGACCTCCCAGCACACCCTTGCTCATGCATCTGTAGCACTTGCACTTCAAGGCATTCCATGGACCACATACATGACATAGCTACATGTAACTGTCCCTGGTAAAAAACAGACATGACAGCGGTGAGGCAGCTGCCTGGCCTACCCCACTGCAGCCGCTACTCCTCAGGTTTGCAGGGAGAGCTGCTCACATGTGCAGCCCTCCCCTTGTAACTTGGGTGTGAGGGCTGATGTCCCAGGTCCCTCCACAATCTGAATTGACCTGAGGAGCTGTTCACACAGGACAGGACTCCCAGGTTGATGCTGTTTAGCAGAATCGGGCCATGGAAAGAGCAGCTGGCAAACAGCTGATGGAGGCGCTCCTCTCAAGTCCCCAACATGAGGAGGAACTCCAGGCCCCACCTGATCAGCTGTTTGAAGGGCCAGAGCGAACACACTTCTCCAGGGCCCCCATCAGCTGTTTGGTGGACTGAGGTGGGCACAGATCTCCAGGGCCCCCCGATCAGCTGTTTAGTAGATGTGACGACGGTGAAGCAGTTCCCTGGGCTACCCCAAGGTAAACCACTGCAGCCGCTACTCCTTGGGTTTGCAGGGAGGGCTGTTCACACGTGCAGCCCTCCCCTTGTAACTCGGGTGTCAGGGCTGACATCACAGCTCCCTCCACACCCTGAATTGGCCCCTAGGAGCTGTTCACATGGGACAGGGCTCCCAGGCCAATGCTGCTTAGCAGGATCGGGCTGCAGGAAGAGCTGCTACCAAACAGCTGATTGGAGCACTCCTCTCAAGGCCCCTCCCCCATGAACTGTTTGCCGCAAGCACCCAGCCGCTAACCAGCTGATGGGGGCACTCATCTTGAGTCCCCACCCCACCCATGAGGAGGAGCTCCAGGCCCCTACTGATTAGCTGTTTGGTGGGCCGGGTGAGTGCACTCCTCTGGACCTTATCCATGGATCCCGCTTCACAGCAAGGCTGGGCAAGCCTAAGAGACGTGCCCGCGGTTGTTAGCCCAGATTGGTCTGGGTGGTTGATGTTGGCCGGTGATACATTTCCAAGCTTCTCCAGAGGAAGCATCCTGTAACAGCTGGTCACCTACTCCGGGGCATACGCGGGCAGACATCTGGCTGCGAATGAACAATCATACAGGTGACTAGAGTTGCCACCTTAGGTATATGCAGGCCCTGCAACATGTATTGCAGGGAAAAATATACCTAAGGTGGCAACTCTACAGGTGACTCCTGAGTAAACACAGGCTACTGTCACACCTGCCTTCATCCTGTGTGAGAATATCAGCTCTGGGAGATAAATTCCAACGTTGCATAACATCTTATTACATTTGTATTTGCTTCAATTGAGCTTTTATGACTGATGGCAAATCTACATTTCCTGAGCTTTAATTTGATTCACAATGGGCGTAAACAAACGGATGCAGAGGCTGCCTGCCTCCATGAGCTGTTCCAGGAGTGCATCCCCATGTCTGCTGCTTCGAGCCCTGCCTAGGTCCATTTTAGAAGGACCCAGCAGTCACCCGCGGTCTGCCTGCGTGGGGCCCCCTCCCATGCACCATAGAGTTCAGGGGATCGCCCAATGCTCTAGGCTGGCACCCGCAACTCTGTGACGCTATCAGGGGCAACGGCCGGTTTCAGAGCTGAAGCATGGGTCCACGCAGCAGATGCACAGCAGCTTCGCTTCAGGCTGGTGGCCCAGGTTTGGCTGGTCCTCTCCACTGGTGGCACTTCGGGATGTTCCAGAGTGCCACTGGCAGGGCTTCCCTGCCTGCTCTGCTTGCACATCTGGTGGGGCATTTTTAAATGGATCATCCTATCTGAGGCCAAAGCAGGCCAACGTGGAGAGAAGTGGGGCTGCTGTCCATTTAAAAGCACCTACTGTGTGAAAATGCATGTGGGGGGAAATCTTATACAATTAACTTAGATGGCTGTTAATATACAGATGAGGGCTACTGACAGCAAGAGAGAAACTGTAGTGATATCTGCTCACAACATTTGCTATTTGGGGGGTTGGAAATACAGACTGAAATCCTTGTCCATTAAAATCATTGGGACATTGAGCCATTGACTTCAATAAGGGCAGAATTGCAACCACAATCTTCTATTTATTTTCTTAACCGTGTCTGGATGCTGCTTCTTCTTCTTCTGCCCCGGGGGAGGGGGGCACCCCATTCCTGTGCCCCCTCCCCCCACACACACATTATTGACAGTTACCAGTCACCTGTGCTTTCTGTCATATTAACACATCAGTGCAGCTGAGAATCTAAGTGATGTCTTGATCTTAGGCATGATAAGAAAAAACTATAGCTCTGTATTTTATCTGCAGGTAATTATGGCACTCGAGAAGTCTCAAAATCTCAGAAGACTTCACAGATGGTGTCCACCATTTTTAACTATAAAGGAAATTCTGTAGAAACTTACATGGGAACATCTTCCTATTCTGCTCTGTATATATTGGAATTCCTGTCAACAGAGAGAGACACCCATATCACAGTGTACCTCACAACTGACACAACCTCTGGGCACTTGTATCCTGAACTCCCAATGGATCCACGTATAGATGTCATTGGAATTGGCCACACAACTGTGACTCTAGCTTGGAAACATAGCCCATCAGTCTTGCAGCACAAAGACAAAATCCAGTATTGTCTCCTGGTCAATGAGAAACACAACTACAAGAGTTTATGCGCAGCTGAGACAGCCATCAGGACTTCTGGAATGAAATCGGCACCAGCATTAGCTTTGTCCCTGTCTCCAGATGCTCTGGACTTTCAGCAGGTGATGGTCCTGTCCAACAATGAATTAAGCATCATCAACAAGGTGAATAGCGGAGAGGTGAGGCAGATATGCACGGGTGCCAAAAACACATACACCATACCCAATCTCAACCCCAGCACTCAGTATTACTTTGATGTTTTTGTTGTCAACCTGCTCACTAATGCCAGTGCTGCCTATACAGGAACTTTTGCCAGGACTCTTGAAGAGCCGGAACCTAAAGTTACAGAGCTGAAGGATGGGAAGGTGCTGCAATTCATCTTGGATGGGAAAAAGCAGAAACTCTACAGCTTCCAGTACCAGGCTATGCACAAGAGGGTCCAGTTCACCTTTCAATCTTGCAGTGGCCAAATACATGTTCAGATATCGAAGAATGCGAAAGTGCTGGTGTCCAAGAACATTGCAGGTCTGAGACATTTCTCATTGAAGGGACGACTGCTGGACATATACTTGCTGCAGTTGGGGCCCACAGAACCTTCTAATTCTTCAGTGAAGGTTCAAGCTTCCTCTCATTTTCACAAGCCCTTCTTCCCACTTCTACCAGAAAGCTTGAAAATTAAGTCCTTCAGCAAACTGAGGAGCTGTGATTCAGTCACAATAGCCTGGCTAGGAAAACAGCATCAGAGCAAGTATTGTGTATACAAGAAAAGAATTGAAGAGGATCAAGTTTGGATGGAGAGTAGGGGCACAGACAGGTGCTCAGGACCCGAAACCAGACGAAAGTCAGAAAAGGTATTGTGCAAGTATTTCTATGATCTGAACCTACAGCGAGCAGTAACCACAGAAACCATCCGGGGGCTTGAAGCAGGGACTCCTTACGTGTTTGACGTTTACCTAATTGCCCCTTCTGGGATTCCAGTCAGGTATTACAGCAAAGTTGTGAAGACCAGGAAAAAATGTTGAGAACTTTCCAAGCAATGATTGTGAAAGAATTAAGAAAAAAGCAAAATGAGAACCATGCTTCATCAGCACCAGTGGCTGGTGGGGTTCAAAATGTTCTGGGATGGGGGAAAAGAAATATTAATTCTGCAAAGTACGATGGGAAAGAAATTTTTCAAGAGTCTACAAAATTAGATCTGCTCCTGCATCTTGTTTCCTTTAGTTTCTTTCTCCTACTTGTGTTATGCTGTCAGCTGAAGCAGCACTCTAAAACAAATGTATACAATTAGAAACAGGATTCACCTCAGCACTTGCCAGGCATCCAGCTGGAGAGAAATGAACTCAAATGGTTCTGAAATCTTAATCATGTCAAACGCCTTTCAAGGAGCATGCAGTAGGTTCTTGAAAATCCAGTCTTGTTTTCCACTTTATGTACCTCGGTTATTGTTAATGAGGGATGCAGATTGATACTGCCAGACAGACTATAAGATAGCCAAGACTGAACTCTTCCCTGCCATTATGCGGGTGTGATCATGAGGATAACTAGACAACTGCCCACTAATGCAGCAAGGCCTTTAAGTACAAAACAGTAGGATGGATAAAAATGTTGAGGTGGTTGTATCAGGATGCAGTTTCACAGCTCAGTATCAATGATCACAAGAGAGCCTTCTCCTATAGAAAGAGGCCTGAACTGGGAAGCTTGAAGGGTGGTGGCGGGCTGAGGGTCTTTATTGCACAAAGGCAGAGCTTGATGGGAGGGAAGAGGTTTCACATCTCAAAAGTGGGGAGATGGGGTTTCATGCCCATTTGTACTATTTATTTATAGCATACATGCAAAAGCTTAAACACAATGTAAGGCCATCCAACTGGAAAAGAACCATGTGCATCTGTCACATATTAAGCTAAAATGATCAGCCACCACATTAAATGCATCACTTTTGATGCATGAAATATAAAGCATTCCTTGCAGCCTTGGATTGGAGTGCTTCTGGACCCCCTGCTGCACCTAGAGCACTAGGTTGCGGCGGTGGCCAGGAGCACTTTCCCCCAACTCCATTTGATGAGGAGGCTGCAGTCATTTCTTTCTTATTTAGATCTGGCCTTTCTTATTTAGTAATCTAGCCTTTATTACCTTAAGGCTAGATTACTGCAAAGCGCTCTATGTGGGGTTGTTCTTGATGACTGTTTGGAAGCTGCAACTGGTGCAGAGCTCAGCGGTTCAGCTTCTTTTGGGGGGTGGGTCACCATGAGCACATTACCCCAGTGCTTAAGAGTCTGCACTGGTTCCACAGCTTTCTGGGCACAATTCAAGGTGCTTGTTTTGACCTTTAAAGCCCTAAACAGCCTGGCCTCACATATCTGAAAAACTGCCTTCCCTACCATGCTCCACTGCAATCCCTGAGGTCAGCTGGGAGCACTCTCTTGAGGGTCCCACACGTCCCTCTTCTTCATATGACAAGGGTTCACAGGGAGGTGTTCTCGGTTGCTGCCTCAGTCTTGTGGAACTCCCTTCCCCAGAAGGTCCCTCAGAGCTCGAGCCTGAACACAATCCAGAGGCTGTGTAACACTTTTATTTTTGACAGGCGGGGATAGGGGTTGGGGTGGGTGAGTTTAGGGGTAAGGGTGGAGGTTTTTTTAAAGGAATTTTAATTGAATTTTGTGTGTTTGATGATCTAAGCCACCCTGAACCTTAGGGGGAGGGTGGGGTAGAAATTTAAATAAATAAGCAAACAAATAAATCTGAATCTCAGAAAAGCCAGCACTTTTGCAGGCCTGCAAACATCAGTCTCTCACCAGAGGGCCACATGTGAGTGTTCTTTCCATACTTTGACTCAAGCACTGTGTGACAATGCTGATCCTGTCCTGTTTCTAGGAATGTGTTGCTTTTCCAGTGTGCTTTTCCTATTCAATAGTATGGGGAGAAAATGTCTATAGTAAAACCTGACAACAAACACACATGTCTCAGTTGTCTTCATTTCTCTTATTATTTATTTTAAATGTTAGAAAGAGGAAAGAAGGAGAAATATTTTTTTTTGGGGGGGGGGGGGAATTGATCATTCTAGACAACAACAAAAAATCTTCAAAAATAATTATGCTTGATTTTGACTGCCAGCACAAGGGATTTTGAGGAAGCTCTTAGCTTTCAGGGAGAAGGGAATATATTTTAATAGTATTGGACACTTCCACAGAATAATTGATCCACTGTATAAGTTTTTTCCTCTCATGTTACACAAAATCCTGTGTAAGCATTCAGTTCAATTCCACATTAGCTTCTTGCACAGAGTAGACACCAGAGCCTCTCCTGTATTCCAGAAGGATCAAGATCAATCACATCTTAGTATGAACGGACATCCTTCATAATAGGATAGCACCTCAAGGTTTCAATGAGGGCTGAAGCTCTATCATTCTGGGTGTTCTACAAGCATCCAGTAAGAGACAGTCCATTTCCTGTTAAATGTGCAATCTGTTTTAAGACAAGACAAAAAAAGTGCTTCGCCTACAGATTCCTTGTGCTTCTGGAGTGCAAGTCTGCCCAATGTGCCCAGCACCTTGTGCAGGGGTTCAATATAAAAAAGGGCCCCCTGGGTGTGCATGGAAGCAGCTTCAGGATTTGGGCTTTAGTTACAGGCTTTTTTAGCAATCCAATTTTATGGCTGTCTGTTTCAGAGATGTGTCCGTTTTCTGAACAGTAGCACCACCTATGCTCACCAGGAACTTCTAAGCTAAGTGTCAGAGGAGCCAGAGGCACAGCATCCTCTCTAATGGGCCTTCACTTCTGGAATTTACTCCTGCCAAAGAAAAAAATCTGAGCTTAATATTGACACATTGCAAGATTCACTGCTTCATCCAGGCTTCCAATTAACTGTCACCATGGAAATCCTAGCTAAATTTTCCCTGTCTCTTTCCTCAAAAGTCTCAGTAGTGTGCTTCTATTTACTATTATATTTTAGTAATGATAAACAACCTATTGCCATGGTGATGGCTGTCCAATAAAATGACTGTGGTAACTATAACTATAACCATGTGGGTGAGATGAACAATAAGATGGAGCTAGTTATTTTTAAAAACATTCCTAATATGCTGACCTTTTTCTGCCACAGAAATTTCACTGTTGTCTATGGCTCTTTTTACATGGGCGGCATCCACACATGAACACCTAGAGAGTTGGGTGTTCATGCGTGGATGCCGCCCATGTACATGCCGCTGTGGGTGATCAGGCAGGCATGATCCCGCAAAACACGCATGCCCACCCACCTCCACCCATCACCCATGCCCGGAGCACCCAGCAAGAAGGCAGGTTGCTCCATGTGTAGGTGATGGGTGGAGATCAGTGTGCATCCGTGTACTCCCGTCCCACCCCCCATCACCCCCAACCGGCATGCACACCAACCAACCACCGCGCTGGCATGGCCTGTGTAAAAAGAGCCTATGTGTTTGCAAGCTCAGACTGGAAGGAGACTCCTCCACTATTAAAGTCTTTGGGAGTTTTGCCACTGACTTCAGTAAGTGGAGGATACATCCTCAGAGCACAATCTTCCATTTTTGAAGTCAATATCAAAACTCTCATTAACTTTAGTGGTGGAGCATTGTCACAAAATACTCCTTTTCCCACTTCACTGTTCACGCATTCAAGTAGAAGTCGCCTAATCCAGACACCTCACTTACATGCATTTGTCCAGATTGAAAGGGGTCCAGGTAAAAGGGCTTCTGCTGTAGCAGTAATAAAGTGCTTGAAAGTTACAGGACACATAAGACATACACAGAGGAAGAAAAGAATTGAATCAGAGGGGTCTGGATAAGGTTTTTTTTTTAAAATGTATATAATGTAATTTGCAGAATGAAAATCCAGTCTTTACAGTATTATTCCATTTTCCACACGAGGTGGCAGCACTCTGGCCATTTTGCGTACACACACACACACACACTAGCAGGGTGAGGTTGGACTCACTTGCTTCTTGGATCTTGAAAAGAGAGAGTTAACATTCAGGGGAAGAAAGTTCCCAACTGGCAATTTAAGAAGTAATGGCCAGCAGTGGTCGGAGTACCTGTCCCGCAGTGAAGGGAGTTCCTAAGAGGCACACCTGGTCGCTGCTACAGGTGTGAGAGAGCAGTGGAGGGAGTTACCTGCAAGGGAGCTGGAAAAGCTTAACAGGCTCCTCTGAGCCCAGAGTGCGGGCTGTGAGGTAACAACTGAGCAGGTTGAGGCCTGTGGGAGGTCTGGAGGGTTTCTTGGGCAAAGCAGTGAGCCAAGAGTCTTAGCAAAGGGAGAGAGAAGGAATGGCGGCTTCAAGAACCGGGAGCGGCATGGCTGCTGCTGTGGGCTCTGACCGGCTCCAGGCAGAGTTGGGCAGAGGTGACAGGGCACTGCCCTGCAAGGAAAGCCTGTTGTGGGTCAGTGGGTCAGCTTCAGGCCACCCTAATACACTGAGACTCATCAAAGGAACTCAAGAATCACCTGCACAGCTGGACAGAGGTGACCCTGGAGGGAGTAAGGCTGGTGAGAAAGCTTCGGGGAACCACAGCTTGAACACCCACTGGGGACAGATAATTGACCAGGTGAGCGGATAACAACAAAAGCGTTTGGCTGGAACACATGGAATGGACTGAGTGCCAAGAGGCTAGATGAGTTTTAATGCCAGGCACTAGTGGAGGAGACGGGGTTACCTGGGCCCAGAGTAACAGTCCGCCGGTCCCTGTCACACATACGCACACGCGCATACACACACCTCTGCATGCCCGGGCACTCTCTCTCCAAAATGCCCAACAGAGTTGGCCACAAGCATCACTTGCAGGGAACACCTCAGACACAGATCTGCTTGGCCACAGTTACGCCAAGAGGACTATGTCAGTGCTTAAAAAGCCAAATGAGCCTGTCACTGTGGGGCTGAGTTCTATATGCCAGACGTTCAGAAACTCTTCTTCCTTTTCCAGGCCATGTTAGGGTTGCTGTTTCTTCTGGTTTTGACCCTGACATTGCCATTTTGACCTATGGGTGTGTCAGGGTCAAACCCACGAGAGGTCTCAATCCTAGGCCATGCTCATCTCTTCACATTTGCTCTGACTCCCTTTTGTGCAGGCTTCATTTACCACAGTCGTCTTTGTACACTTGCTGCCATTCATACAGCACTCTGGCTCACACGTCCTGAACTGAATTCAGATCCACTTCCTTTTGCTCCCTTTAGAAGGAAGCTCATCTGGTTTGGTCCACCACCCCTTCCCTCACCCCCAGCCCACAATCAGCTCTTTCGATTTCTTTCTCTCCCCTAAACTCTCTGCAAATAACCAAGGTGACCAGTTGGGAAAGCATTGACAAAGGTCTTTGAAACAAGAGCTGCCGTTTCAAATTAGCCCTCAGTAGCAGCAAAGAGAATAAGCAAGCTTGGATGTAGTATTTCATCCTTTCAAATGATGTACATTCACCCAGCCACCCCAGCTGTCCTGTCTTCTTAAAGACTTTTGACAGTTTCCTGAGGAAGTCCTTGGCTTCCCTGAAGGATGTGCTAGTTTCCAGCCATTACTACTGGATCCTGAGGATGACGTAGAATATCCATGCCTTAACCTGCCACCTCCCTTCACAGAATTACTGGAGAGATGTCCCCATTAGGCTGAGGGCCCCAGGATCACTATCATGAACACAGGACAGAGGAGGGAGAGGGCAGGATCATCAAGAAAGCTTTACGCATTACAGTAAGGTAAATGTTCCTAAAAGGGTGTTTTCAAATGAGACAACAGCCTGCTGGTGTCTGGGTTTAGTCCATTCAGCCCCCACTCACATGTTTTGCTTGTCCTACCTAATCAACAGGCAGCCCCCAGCTTGTCTTTCATGTGCTTGTGGGCAGCTCCCACTGGCAGTGCAAGTAAAAGCAAAAGCGGAGAGAGGAGCAGGAAGTGATCACTCTTCCAATGCTCTAGGATTTCTGCCTGTGACTCGATGGTGCTGGCAGACCTATACGCATGGAGGCACTGTCCGCAATTTAACTGATGGGACATGGACATGTGTATGTGCATTAGCCCACATTAACCAGCATTCGCCCGCACGGCAGGCTCCATATTCTCCAAGATCATGTCATGAGTGGGGGTGCAGTTCCACTGGGCACTGGCCCTATTTCCAGTGGGGGCAAACACCTAATAAACGGGCAGGTTGGCCACTACCTGGTGTGGACTAATGTGGGCTACCATCATGTTTGTTTTCACTCAGAGATACAGTTGTCAACTGTGACCACTGTGCCACCTCTGGTTCTCAAAGGTGGGAAGGCATGGCTGTACCTGTCTAAAAGTGGTGATTAGAAATGGTGTCCCCTGCCCTACCATATCTAGTACCTATCATTAGGGCTATGAATTGGTCATGGAAATTTCTTTAAAAGTCATGAGTTGGTCATGGCAGGAATGACAAAATGTTGCAGAAAACTCATGGGTAAATTTTAAAAAACTTTTATTCAATATTGTATTTTGTAACGCCCGCCCCACCCCCCCACCTCCGTAGATTGTAACCCCAGGCAGGTTGGCCCCTACCTGGTATGGGCTAATGTGGGCTACCACCATTAGATTGTAACAACCCCCCAGCACAGATTGGCACCCACCCAGAACGGAATAGAAAAAGGAGGAAAACACACCCCACCCCTTAGATTGTAAACCCAGGGATTGTCAAGCCCTTCGAAAGCCCCAGGCTTAGATTGTAAGCCCAAGCAGGGGATAAAGACAGAGGAAATGCCTCTGTCTCCTCCTGGGCGCCTCTTGAAGCTCTGACAACGGTAACATTCTCTGTTTCTGATCCCGCCACCACACCATGCTGTGCCGCCACTTGACCGTGCCCAAAACTCCGCCCTGCACAAGAAACAACACTGAGGAGGGGTTTGTAGTTCCAGAGAGAGGTTGTGGCTTTACCTGGTGGTGCCCAGCGTGCTATTCTCGCCGGCTTCTTGCGATGCCGCCACGTCTCCACAGCCAGGGAGGGGTTTGGAGCTCCAGGAAGACACCGTGAATCTTCTTAGCACCACTGAGCGTGCTCTTCTCACCAGCTTCTTGTCGGCTCAGCTCTTCAGGGGAAATCTCAAAAAACTTGGGAAAATCACGGACATCATGGGACGATCTCAAAAGTCATGGAGGGAGGCAAAAATCACGAAAAACGTGACTTTTGTCATGACCGTGACAAATTCTTAGCCCTACCTATGATGGCTGTGTCCTGAAGTAAATCTCATCTTTTCCGATAGACATTCAGTTCCAGCACCCACTTGTAATTGAACAAAGTAAACAGAGGAGACTGAAACAGGAACGTGTACTGAAAACAATGGCCTGGAAGCTCATAACTAAGCAATGGGCAACGAGTACAAATAGCAATAATTCAATGAAATGGTCATGGATCATTGACTATGAAGGGGTGTAGCAGGTGTGGGCTTCCCAGGGAGGTACTTAGTTACAGGATCCTCACCATTCACATAGAGTCTTTGGGAATTAGCAGAATGTTATTTATTTACACCACAAACTCCAAAGTTCAACACAGATCTCTAGGTCATCTCTACACAACAGTCTCTATAAAGCTTCAGCCCAACGAGGCAGCAATCCTCAGGCTTGCTGGCAAACACAGTCCATTTAACACTCACCCTCATAAGCCTCTGGTCCCTCTCTCTTGGATTCAGGCTTCTTAGTCAGGCCTTTACTTCAGATCTCCGCTCAGCATAGGTGTTGCTTCCTTGCTGGTCAGGAACAGACTGTCTTCTATTTCCTGCTTCCAGACTTTTCTGGTGCTGAGTTGGAGTGGCGTTGGGCCCACCCAGCCTCCCTTAAAGGGCCAACAGCCCACAAGGACTCTGCCCTGTTACAAGGGGCCAAATTAAATCTTCCATAGGGGCCTTCCACCTTTCCTGGCAGCAGCTGTGTTCTGGCCACTTTATGGGAATATCAGCCTGGGCACAACCAGCAAGATTGTGAAGTCTACTCTATATTAACCTTTCAGGGCCTGGGTTGTGATAGAGCCCAGATTATGCAAATACAATAGCAAATGAGATAGCAAGAACTTGCCAGGCAATTGAAATTGTAGAGAATTATGCAGTAAAATCCTTGGCTGTCCTGTCTGTGATGAGCACTTTAGACCCAGAGGGTCTCTCCAGATTCTCATCACAGCACCAAGCTACTGTAATATAACCCTGAGAGACAGTTTCAATTGCCCTTCTTTGACTGTCAACAGCACAGGGAATTAATACAGCACTGGAATAGTTCAGCGATGCAGCAGCACCACTTACTGGCATTGGGGAGTTACTTGGCAGACAAGGAGATTGTGGGACAGCTCTTGCCAAGTCTCTGGTGGCTACACAGACAGAAAAGGATTTTTCAAAATAAATCCCAAGGTTAATATCAATCCAATAGGCTCCTTGTGAATAGAAATGTGACCTTTGAGAGATACCATTTTGGAAGCTTGCTCCATAAGCCTGAGCAGGAGGGTGAACAAATACAGCTGCTCTCTTGAACATGGCCACCTAAGTTTTCCAGGTACAGAGCTGAAACCTATATTCTGAACTACTGTTTCTACAATAGTTTTCAAACAATAATTCCAGAAAACATAGGCAGCATGATCGCCACCTACTGCTCATGGATAAAATTACAGAGAAAGGTGGTATAAAGGATGCACACAGAAGTGAAATTATTGGGGAAGGTGATTTTCAAATGAATGAATGAATGTAGTAACATTGTAAAGTGTGCTCAGTGCACAATCGGATCAGTGATAAAGACAATTATAATAGCCTGTCTCCAGCACTGAACTGAGAAAGGATAAATAATAATATTGGAATAATTTGTGCAGTTATCAGTAACAGTTTTACTGACAAAAGGCTTGATGTTGTCAAAAACAAAGTATTTACATTATTATTTTTAAGCATTAAATCAATAAAGAGATGTTGCCTGCCTTTGTTTTCTGTCCTTGCCCAGTCCTCATTCTGTGATCCCTACGAACTGATAGCCTGGCTTTAACTATTGGACCTGAACTCCAGCCTGTGCCCTGGTTATCCCCTTCAGATCAGATGCCTATCCAGTCAGATCCTGATCCTGCAAGGACTAGGGGCCTGATCCTGTGAGCATGGCAGCACCATAATGTCAAGGTCCATTCTCAAACTTTGTGACTGGGCCAGTCCACCTTTCCTGCCAGCAGCTGTGACATCGTGACATCATGGTTAAGGTCTGTCTGTTCCCAGGGCTTACCGTTCATCATGGCGGGGTGAGACCAGCACCACCTTTGAGATGTACTATAAAGTTAATATTAAATTAAACTACACATTAAATAAGGAGAATCAGCAAACTGAGTCTTGTAGGAGATAGGACATTGTCACTCAGATTTGTTCACTGCCCAGACATATATAATAGGTTTTTTTAAGTTTAATGTGTTACGGATTGGTGTGTTTGCCTAAAAGAGTGTAAAATCATTTAACACAGGACAATGGATGAGGTGCTGCTTCCTTGGATATCGCTCTTATGCGAAACTCCACAACCGGATATAAAAGATTAGGCTCAGAAATAACAGCTGGTTCAGTGACTAATAATGCAGCTGCATATAGAGCAGCATGTATGGAGGACATCTTAGGCTATTAGAATCCTGTGTTCTTTTTTTTACACATAATTTCAAAGCATTTGTTGAGCAGACTAAAAAAAAAATTGCCATCTCTTTTTTTAAATTCCACAAAAACTGTTAAAAAGCCATTTCATGTGAGCTCGGACCCAGCTTATAACTAACATCAGCTAGGGTTGTTTTTTCTCCCCGCCCCTCCCAAGTTTATCTGTGAATCCTTATAATAGCTGCAATGTTTATACCATTTTTCAAAGAAACTGTTGCTAGGTAACAAAGCAAAATGCATAGTGGGAATAAGAGATCATTTTGCTTTTATGTTAATCTAAGACTGGAAACACACTATAATGACAAAACATATGGTGAAAACAGTCGTGACAGTAGCCCACGTTAGCCCTCTTTCACCCAGGACTCACCTGCACATTTGTTCCATCATTGCCAGAAGTTTCCTTGCATACGCCCTGGGGCAGGCTGCTGGCTGCTACAGAACGAGTCCTCCAGAGAACCTAAGAGATGCAACCTGGGCCAATGCCCAATCACCTGGGACAATCCAGGTGAACCGGTGCAGACACGTCTGTTAGATCTGCCCAGGTCCGCTGCAAGGTGGGGTCCATGGATGGGGCCCAGAGGAGCGTACTCACCTGGCCCTGCTGAACAGCTGATTGGGGGGCCTGGAGCTCATCCAAGCCCCCGTCTGATCAGCTGTTTGGTGGCCTGGATGCGCACATTCTCTCAGGCCCTCCAATCAGCTGTTTGGTATGCACAGCTCATGGGGGGTGGGGCATCCTCATCCACTGTTTGGTGGTAGCACTTCCCTGGCCTAATCCTGCTGAGCAGCATTGGCCTGGGAGTCCTGTCCCATGTAGACAGTTCCTTGGGCAGCCCTGGGGCATGAAGGGACCTGTGGCAGCAGCCCCCATGCCCAGGTTAAGGGTTGAGGACTGCTCATGTGAACAGCCCTCCCTGCCAACCTGAAGAGCGGTGACTATAGTGGTTCACCCCAGGGCGGGCCAAGGAGCCGCCGAGCCGTCCAGCACATCTGTACACCTATTGAGTCAAAATGAATCAGCCCTTGCATATCTGCACATTTATCTCATGTGCCTCAGTGAATGCTCAGATTTGAATCTGTGCCCCTTGCAAAGTTCATCAGATGTGCTGATTTGGTTATTTGGTCCTCTAGCAATTTAGCTATTCGTTCTTCAGTACTTTGGCTCTTCATTACTTTGGTATTCAAGACTTCACCTGTATGTTATGTCCTCCCCTTCATCATGTGATGCAGAGTAAAACAAACAGTGACACAGAATTTCAAAAACAGCTGCCAAATAATGCAGTACCCCAATATCCAGTCACCCTAATGCCAAGGTAATAAATACAAAATATCTGCTTCTATGAACTTTTTTTTAAAAAGTTGACGTTATTACGTTCAAAGTTTTTGAATGTGATAAGGAATCCTTAAAATCTGAACATTCAAACATGGAGTATTTGGCAAATTATTGAATTATTATTGTTTATTACTATTGTAATTTTTATAGTGCTTTCAGTGTTCAAAACTTTATCTAATGTCACCCTCACAACACCCATGTGAGGAAGGTCATTCTCTTTCCCATTTTATTGACATGGAAGTGAGGCTGAGAGATAGTGACTTGCCCAATGAGCTAAAATGAGATTTAAACCCGAGTCTCTCAAGTCCAAGCCCAACATCTTATCCATTATTTAATTTAATCTATTTATTTATTTATTTATTTAATTGTATTTTTATGCTACCCCATCCTGCTTATGCATCTTGGGGCAGCTAACAACATTATAAAAACATATAAAATCATAAAACATAATCCGACATTAAAATATCCCAACCAAAAAAGAACTCCCACCCTAACCTAACCCACCCATCACCCATCTCCCTCAGCAAAGGCCTGGTGGAACAGCCAGGTCTTACACTGTCTACAGAAAGAGGGGAGGTCTGAGGCCAGGTGGACCTCCAGCAAGAGGGAGTTTAACAGCCGCAGAGCAGACACCGAGAACGCTTTCCTCATGGTCGACACCCAGGGGACCTCAAGGATGGTTCTCTGGCCGACCACAGAGGCCGATTCAGGACCCAGAGGACAAGGCAGTCCTGCAGATAAGTGGGACCCAGACCATGCAGGGCTTTAAAGGTCAAAACCAACACCTTGAATCGGGCTCAGATTATTGGCATCCAGTGCAGAAAACAGAGCACTGGAGTAATGTGCTTGTGCCAGACCATTCCCCTAAGGAGGCAAGCCGCCACATTCTGCACCAGCTGCAGTCTCTGGACCATCACCAGGGGTAGCCCCACATAGAGTAGTCCAGTATCGAGGTAATAAGAGCATGGATGATCATGGCAAGGTCCGAGACATACAGCTTAAGTTGTCGTACCAGATGTAATTTGCAAAATGCACCCTTCACCATAGGCGCCACCTAGACATCCAGACAAAGCGGCGGGTCTAGGAGCACCTCCAGACACAGACCTGAGATACCGGGAGGGATGGACCCCATTAAGCTACACTGGCTCTGAAATTCACAATGGACACTAGCTAAAGCACTAAACATAACTAAATTAATGTAAATGTTGTGTACAAGGCATATTACTTTGACCACTTTTAGATGTGCGCGCTCTACTCGTGGTGTGAAGTCACGCGTGTTTAAAAATCCCATGGGTGGGGTTCAGACGTGACATCGTGCGCATTATTGCCACTCACGCATTCTTTTAGAGCCATGGACTAAAGT
>QEPC01015016.1:3118815-3133265 GCA_003113815.1 Sphenodon punctatus | reverse complement strand
TGTGGGTCAGTGGGTCAGCTTCAGGCCACCCTAATACACTGAGACTCATCAAAGGAACTCAAGAATCACCTGCACAGCTGGACAGAGGTGACCCTGGAGGGAGTAAGGCTGGTGAGAAAGCTTCGGGGAACCACAGCTTGAACACCCACTGGGGACAGATAATTGACCAGGTGAGCGGATAACAACAAAAGCGTTTGGCTGGAACACATGGAATGGACTGAGTGCCAAGAGGCTAGATGAGTTTTAATGCCAGGCACTAGTGGAGGAGACGGGGTTACCTGGGCCCAGAGTAACAGTCCGCCGGTCCCTGTCACACATACGCACACGCGCATACACACACCTCTGCATGCCCGGGCACTCTCTCTCCAAAATGCCCAACAGAGTTGGCCACAAGCATCACTTGCAGGGAACACCTCAGACACAGATCTGCTTGGCCACAGTTACGCCAAGAGGACTATGTCAGTGCTTAAAAAGCCAAATGAGCCTGTCACTGTGGGGCTGAGTTCTATATGCCAGACGTTCAGAAACTCTTCTTCCTTTTCCAGGCCATGTTAGGGTTGCTGTTTCTTCTGGTTTTGACCCTGACATTGCCATTTTGACCTATGGGTGTGTCAGGGTCAAACCCACGAGAGGTCTCAATCCTAGGCCATGCTCATCTCTTCACATTTGCTCTGACTCCCTTTTGTGCAGGCTTCATTTACCACAGTCGTCTTTGTACACTTGCTGCCATTCATACAGCACTCTGGCTCACACGTCCTGAACTGAATTCAGATCCACTTCCTTTTGCTCCCTTTAGAAGGAAGCTCATCTGGTTTGGTCCACCACCCCTTCCCTCACCCCCAGCCCACAATCAGCTCTTTCGATTTCTTTCTCTCCCCTAAACTCTCTGCAAATAACCAAGGTGACCAGTTGGGAAAGCATTGACAAAGGTCTTTGAAACAAGAGCTGCCGTTTCAAATTAGCCCTCAGTAGCAGCAAAGAGAATAAGCAAGCTTGGATGTAGTATTTCATCCTTTCAAATGATGTACATTCACCCAGCCACCCCAGCTGTCCTGTCTTCTTAAAGACTTTTGACAGTTTCCTGAGGAAGTCCTTGGCTTCCCTGAAGGATGTGCTAGTTTCCAGCCATTACTACTGGATCCTGAGGATGACGTAGAATATCCATGCCTTAACCTGCCACCTCCCTTCACAGAATTACTGGAGAGATGTCCCCATTAGGCTGAGGGCCCCAGGATCACTATCATGAACACAGGACAGAGGAGGGAGAGGGCAGGATCATCAAGAAAGCTTTACGCATTACAGTAAGGTAAATGTTCCTAAAAGGGTGTTTTCAAATGAGACAACAGCCTGCTGGTGTCTGGGTTTAGTCCATTCAGCCCCCACTCACATGTTTTGCTTGTCCTACCTAATCAACAGGCAGCCCCCAGCTTGTCTTTCATGTGCTTGTGGGCAGCTCCCACTGGCAGTGCAAGTAAAAGCAAAAGCGGAGAGAGGAGCAGGAAGTGATCACTCTTCCAATGCTCTAGGATTTCTGCCTGTGACTCGATGGTGCTGGCAGACCTATACGCATGGAGGCACTGTCCGCAATTTAACTGATGGGACATGGACATGTGTATGTGCATTAGCCCACATTAACCAGCATTCGCCCGCACGGCAGGCTCCATATTCTCCAAGATCATGTCATGAGTGGGGGTGCAGTTCCACTGGGCACTGGCCCTATTTCCAGTGGGGGCAAACACCTAATAAACGGGCAGGTTGGCCACTACCTGGTGTGGACTAATGTGGGCTACCATCATGTTTGTTTTCACTCAGAGATACAGTTGTCAACTGTGACCACTGTGCCACCTCTGGTTCTCAAAGGTGGGAAGGCATGGCTGTACCTGTCTAAAAGTGGTGATTAGAAATGGTGTCCCCTGCCCTACCATATCTAGTACCTATCATTAGGGCTATGAATTGGTCATGGAAATTTCTTTAAAAGTCATGAGTTGGTCATGGCAGGAATGACAAAATGTTGCAGAAAACTCATGGGTAAATTTTAAAAAACTTTTATTCAATATTGTATTTTGTAACGCCCGCCCCACCCCCCCACCTCCGTAGATTGTAACCCCAGGCAGGTTGGCCCCTACCTGGTATGGGCTAATGTGGGCTACCACCATTAGATTGTAACAACCCCCCAGCACAGATTGGCACCCACCCAGAACGGAATAGAAAAAGGAGGAAAACACACCCCACCCCTTAGATTGTAAACCCAGGGATTGTCAAGCCCTTCGAAAGCCCCAGGCTTAGATTGTAAGCCCAAGCAGGGGATAAAGACAGAGGAAATGCCTCTGTCTCCTCCTGGGCGCCTCTTGAAGCTCTGACAACGGTAACATTCTCTGTTTCTGATCCCGCCACCACACCATGCTGTGCCGCCACTTGACCGTGCCCAAAACTCCGCCCTGCACAAGAAACAACACTGAGGAGGGGTTTGTAGTTCCAGAGAGAGGTTGTGGCTTTACCTGGTGGTGCCCAGCGTGCTATTCTCGCCGGCTTCTTGCGATGCCGCCACGTCTCCACAGCCAGGGAGGGGTTTGGAGCTCCAGGAAGACACCGTGAATCTTCTTAGCACCACTGAGCGTGCTCTTCTCACCAGCTTCTTGTCGGCTCAGCTCTTCAGGGGAAATCTCAAAAAACTTGGGAAAATCACGGACATCATGGGACGATCTCAAAAGTCATGGAGGGAGGCAAAAATCACGAAAAACGTGACTTTTGTCATGACCGTGACAAATTCTTAGCCCTACCTATGATGGCTGTGTCCTGAAGTAAATCTCATCTTTTCCGATAGACATTCAGTTCCAGCACCCACTTGTAATTGAACAAAGTAAACAGAGGAGACTGAAACAGGAACGTGTACTGAAAACAATGGCCTGGAAGCTCATAACTAAGCAATGGGCAACGAGTACAAATAGCAATAATTCAATGAAATGGTCATGGATCATTGACTATGAAGGGGTGTAGCAGGTGTGGGCTTCCCAGGGAGGTACTTAGTTACAGGATCCTCACCATTCACATAGAGTCTTTGGGAATTAGCAGAATGTTATTTATTTACACCACAAACTCCAAAGTTCAACACAGATCTCTAGGTCATCTCTACACAACAGTCTCTATAAAGCTTCAGCCCAACGAGGCAGCAATCCTCAGGCTTGCTGGCAAACACAGTCCATTTAACACTCACCCTCATAAGCCTCTGGTCCCTCTCTCTTGGATTCAGGCTTCTTAGTCAGGCCTTTACTTCAGATCTCCGCTCAGCATAGGTGTTGCTTCCTTGCTGGTCAGGAACAGACTGTCTTCTATTTCCTGCTTCCAGACTTTTCTGGTGCTGAGTTGGAGTGGCGTTGGGCCCACCCAGCCTCCCTTAAAGGGCCAACAGCCCACAAGGACTCTGCCCTGTTACAAGGGGCCAAATTAAATCTTCCATAGGGGCCTTCCACCTTTCCTGGCAGCAGCTGTGTTCTGGCCACTTTATGGGAATATCAGCCTGGGCACAACCAGCAAGATTGTGAAGTCTACTCTATATTAACCTTTCAGGGCCTGGGTTGTGATAGAGCCCAGATTATGCAAATACAATAGCAAATGAGATAGCAAGAACTTGCCAGGCAATTGAAATTGTAGAGAATTATGCAGTAAAATCCTTGGCTGTCCTGTCTGTGATGAGCACTTTAGACCCAGAGGGTCTCTCCAGATTCTCATCACAGCACCAAGCTACTGTAATATAACCCTGAGAGACAGTTTCAATTGCCCTTCTTTGACTGTCAACAGCACAGGGAATTAATACAGCACTGGAATAGTTCAGCGATGCAGCAGCACCACTTACTGGCATTGGGGAGTTACTTGGCAGACAAGGAGATTGTGGGACAGCTCTTGCCAAGTCTCTGGTGGCTACACAGACAGAAAAGGATTTTTCAAAATAAATCCCAAGGTTAATATCAATCCAATAGGCTCCTTGTGAATAGAAATGTGACCTTTGAGAGATACCATTTTGGAAGCTTGCTCCATAAGCCTGAGCAGGAGGGTGAACAAATACAGCTGCTCTCTTGAACATGGCCACCTAAGTTTTCCAGGTACAGAGCTGAAACCTATATTCTGAACTACTGTTTCTACAATAGTTTTCAAACAATAATTCCAGAAAACATAGGCAGCATGATCGCCACCTACTGCTCATGGATAAAATTACAGAGAAAGGTGGTATAAAGGATGCACACAGAAGTGAAATTATTGGGGAAGGTGATTTTCAAATGAATGAATGAATGTAGTAACATTGTAAAGTGTGCTCAGTGCACAATCGGATCAGTGATAAAGACAATTATAATAGCCTGTCTCCAGCACTGAACTGAGAAAGGATAAATAATAATATTGGAATAATTTGTGCAGTTATCAGTAACAGTTTTACTGACAAAAGGCTTGATGTTGTCAAAAACAAAGTATTTACATTATTATTTTTAAGCATTAAATCAATAAAGAGATGTTGCCTGCCTTTGTTTTCTGTCCTTGCCCAGTCCTCATTCTGTGATCCCTACGAACTGATAGCCTGGCTTTAACTATTGGACCTGAACTCCAGCCTGTGCCCTGGTTATCCCCTTCAGATCAGATGCCTATCCAGTCAGATCCTGATCCTGCAAGGACTAGGGGCCTGATCCTGTGAGCATGGCAGCACCATAATGTCAAGGTCCATTCTCAAACTTTGTGACTGGGCCAGTCCACCTTTCCTGCCAGCAGCTGTGACATCGTGACATCATGGTTAAGGTCTGTCTGTTCCCAGGGCTTACCGTTCATCATGGCGGGGTGAGACCAGCACCACCTTTGAGATGTACTATAAAGTTAATATTAAATTAAACTACACATTAAATAAGGAGAATCAGCAAACTGAGTCTTGTAGGAGATAGGACATTGTCACTCAGATTTGTTCACTGCCCAGACATATATAATAGGTTTTTTTAAGTTTAATGTGTTACGGATTGGTGTGTTTGCCTAAAAGAGTGTAAAATCATTTAACACAGGACAATGGATGAGGTGCTGCTTCCTTGGATATCGCTCTTATGCGAAACTCCACAACCGGATATAAAAGATTAGGCTCAGAAATAACAGCTGGTTCAGTGACTAATAATGCAGCTGCATATAGAGCAGCATGTATGGAGGACATCTTAGGCTATTAGAATCCTGTGTTCTTTTTTTTACACATAATTTCAAAGCATTTGTTGAGCAGACTAAAAAAAAAATTGCCATCTCTTTTTTTAAATTCCACAAAAACTGTTAAAAAGCCATTTCATGTGAGCTCGGACCCAGCTTATAACTAACATCAGCTAGGGTTGTTTTTTCTCCCCGCCCCTCCCAAGTTTATCTGTGAATCCTTATAATAGCTGCAATGTTTATACCATTTTTCAAAGAAACTGTTGCTAGGTAACAAAGCAAAATGCATAGTGGGAATAAGAGATCATTTTGCTTTTATGTTAATCTAAGACTGGAAACACACTATAATGACAAAACATATGGTGAAAACAGTCGTGACAGTAGCCCACGTTAGCCCTCTTTCACCCAGGACTCACCTGCACATTTGTTCCATCATTGCCAGAAGTTTCCTTGCATACGCCCTGGGGCAGGCTGCTGGCTGCTACAGAACGAGTCCTCCAGAGAACCTAAGAGATGCAACCTGGGCCAATGCCCAATCACCTGGGACAATCCAGGTGAACCGGTGCAGACACGTCTGTTAGATCTGCCCAGGTCCGCTGCAAGGTGGGGTCCATGGATGGGGCCCAGAGGAGCGTACTCACCTGGCCCTGCTGAACAGCTGATTGGGGGGCCTGGAGCTCATCCAAGCCCCCGTCTGATCAGCTGTTTGGTGGCCTGGATGCGCACATTCTCTCAGGCCCTCCAATCAGCTGTTTGGTATGCACAGCTCATGGGGGGTGGGGCATCCTCATCCACTGTTTGGTGGTAGCACTTCCCTGGCCTAATCCTGCTGAGCAGCATTGGCCTGGGAGTCCTGTCCCATGTAGACAGTTCCTTGGGCAGCCCTGGGGCATGAAGGGACCTGTGGCAGCAGCCCCCATGCCCAGGTTAAGGGTTGAGGACTGCTCATGTGAACAGCCCTCCCTGCCAACCTGAAGAGCGGTGACTATAGTGGTTCACCCCAGGGCGGGCCAAGGAGCCGCCGAGCCGTCCAGCACATCTGTACACCTATTGAGTCAAAATGAATCAGCCCTTGCATATCTGCACATTTATCTCATGTGCCTCAGTGAATGCTCAGATTTGAATCTGTGCCCCTTGCAAAGTTCATCAGATGTGCTGATTTGGTTATTTGGTCCTCTAGCAATTTAGCTATTCGTTCTTCAGTACTTTGGCTCTTCATTACTTTGGTATTCAAGACTTCACCTGTATGTTATGTCCTCCCCTTCATCATGTGATGCAGAGTAAAACAAACAGTGACACAGAATTTCAAAAACAGCTGCCAAATAATGCAGTACCCCAATATCCAGTCACCCTAATGCCAAGGTAATAAATACAAAATATCTGCTTCTATGAACTTTTTTTTAAAAAGTTGACGTTATTACGTTCAAAGTTTTTGAATGTGATAAGGAATCCTTAAAATCTGAACATTCAAACATGGAGTATTTGGCAAATTATTGAATTATTATTGTTTATTACTATTGTAATTTTTATAGTGCTTTCAGTGTTCAAAACTTTATCTAATGTCACCCTCACAACACCCATGTGAGGAAGGTCATTCTCTTTCCCATTTTATTGACATGGAAGTGAGGCTGAGAGATAGTGACTTGCCCAATGAGCTAAAATGAGATTTAAACCCGAGTCTCTCAAGTCCAAGCCCAACATCTTATCCATTATTTAATTTAATCTATTTATTTATTTATTTATTTAATTGTATTTTTATGCTACCCCATCCTGCTTATGCATCTTGGGGCAGCTAACAACATTATAAAAACATATAAAATCATAAAACATAATCCGACATTAAAATATCCCAACCAAAAAAGAACTCCCACCCTAACCTAACCCACCCATCACCCATCTCCCTCAGCAAAGGCCTGGTGGAACAGCCAGGTCTTACACTGTCTACAGAAAGAGGGGAGGTCTGAGGCCAGGTGGACCTCCAGCAAGAGGGAGTTTAACAGCCGCAGAGCAGACACCGAGAACGCTTTCCTCATGGTCGACACCCAGGGGACCTCAAGGATGGTTCTCTGGCCGACCACAGAGGCCGATTCAGGACCCAGAGGACAAGGCAGTCCTGCAGATAAGTGGGACCCAGACCATGCAGGGCTTTAAAGGTCAAAACCAACACCTTGAATCGGGCTCAGATTATTGGCATCCAGTGCAGAAAACAGAGCACTGGAGTAATGTGCTTGTGCCAGACCATTCCCCTAAGGAGGCAAGCCGCCACATTCTGCACCAGCTGCAGTCTCTGGACCATCACCAGGGGTAGCCCCACATAGAGTAGTCCAGTATCGAGGTAATAAGAGCATGGATGATCATGGCAAGGTCCGAGACATACAGCTTAAGTTGTCGTACCAGATGTAATTTGCAAAATGCACCCTTCACCATAGGCGCCACCTAGACATCCAGACAAAGCGGCGGGTCTAGGAGCACCTCCAGACACAGACCTGAGATACCGGGAGGGATGGACCCCATTAAGCTACACTGGCTCTGAAATTCACAATGGACACTAGCTAAAGCACTAAACATAACTAAATTAATGTAAATGTTGTGTACAAGGCATATTACTTTGACCGCTTTTAGATGTGCGCGCTCTACTCGTGGTGTGAAGTCACGCGTGTTTAAAAATCCCATGGGTGGGGTTCAGACGTGACATCATGCGCATTATTGCCACTCACGCATTCTTTTAGAGCCATGGACTAAAGTACGGTGCATGTGACATCACGTCTAAACCCCGCCCGTGCGAGTTTTAAACGTATGTGATTTTATGCCGTGAGTGAGATGCGCACATCTAAAGGCGGTCAAAGTAATATGTCTCAGACACATGGGGCACATGAGTGTTGTGAGGGTGACACTAGATAAAGCTTTGAACACTGCGAGCACTATAGTAATAAACAATAATAATTCAATAATTTGTCAAATACACTATGGTTTAATGTTTTAGAGTCTGTGGCTCTAAAAGAATGTGCGAGCAGCAATAATGCGCGTGACGTCACGTCTAAATCCCGTCTGCGGGGTTTTTACATGCCTATGATTTCACGCCGCGAGTGGGGCACGCACATCTAAAAGCAGCCTTTGGCACTTTGCCTGTCATATAAGTCTGAAGGTCCTCATTTAAAATATTACAAAGAGGCCCTTTGCATTCATTCCCATTAATTATAAGGTTTCATTCTCAACTAGACCTATAGATTTCTTGAGAGTCGAAGTTTCTAATTTTCTAGCATTCAATATTTGATACCACCAACATGTTTGGAAGGTCCTCAGCACTCAAGTCACTAATGCACAACTTTACCCTAAATTAATTTTGTCATGGGGAATAAAAGAACTTTAAACTCTGTACATAACAGACCCATATTTGATAGCTACTGCAGATAGATAATAATAATAGCAGTGACATCAGTTATGTTAGTTAATATAGACTCCCCGGGGTGTTGATGGGGTTATAAATGAACTGCTTACAATGGTAGCTTGAAAGAATTAGCAACAGATAGGTGGCATCTCAGTAGTAGTACACCTCAAAGACTCAAGTAACTGTAAACTGACACTACTGACCCATGTAGCTGAATGTTTTCTGATGCTCTGGAAAGAAAGTGGATTAATGGCAGGAAGAGATGTATATCTTGGTAGCTAAAAATTCACTTCACTATCACATAGCCGCAGGCATTATATCAAGCTAAACTTTAACTCTAACTTTGGGGACATAGATGAAAGAGAGTTCCATAGTCAATGATAACATGTTGGTATATATTTGTAAGAACACACTCTGAACTGGTAATACAATAAACCACTTACAGATAGCAACAATGGACACTGATGATTTATTATTGCAAAACATCTTGGATCCAAATCGTTAAGGAATAATATAAACATAGGTGTAACTTTGGACTAAAATTTGTGAGGGAAAGTTACCCACGTATGACCCACGTACTCCCACAAACATAACTAATATATGGGAGAAACTAACATTGCTTTTAAAGGGCAATAAAAGGTATGCAATGCCTGCCTCTGCAACTCCTGAAATTATAGATGAAAGCAACTTCAGATTTTGAAACAATTTTTACAACTACATTCAATTCACTACAGATGTAAATTGCCAGATTGCACTTCCACGGAGCAGCAAGGCATATCAATCTGCTGCTGTCAAACACGCAGCCTCCAGAGGGCAGTGTAACGCTACGCTGTGTGACGAACATGAACACCCAGTTATTTGATCATGCTTATCAGAAGCAAATACTTCAGCAAGTGTACCAAGCCAAACACCTTGCTGATAAGATTATCAGGGCAGATGGGATAGAAAAAAAGCCCAAGTGGCTCACTGAAAAATCAGAAACATCTCTCACGGTGTCCAAGAATATTTCAGTCTATACTGTATTTCAAACTGATGGGCATTCTTGGTGACAGGTAATTAACCCAAATCATTGAAAGAATTGCTGGAAGGATTAGAGTTCCACAAACCAGCCTCCAAGAAAGGCTCCAGTTATTGCAAGTCAAGTCCAAACTGCTATGCAGTCAAGTAAATTCTTGGAGCTGAAGAGACACTCAACACCAGCAATTCTCAAAGAGAGCTCCATGGACCACTGGTGGCCCAGAAGACCATGGTAAGTGATCACAGATTAGCATCTGGTCCAGCAGAACCAGTCACTGCTATAGCAAAGCAAACTTTGGTACTCGCCAGTGCCACTGTCATTTCTGGAAGAAAGGGGGTCATATTACCTGGGGTCTGGCTGTGAAGAACCTATGAACTATGGACTCAGACCTTGTCATGATCATCCATGCTTTTGTTACCTCAAGACTGGACTACTGTAACGCGCTCTATGTGGGACTACCCCTGGTGACAGTCCTCCTAGGCCTCTCCCTCCCCTGGAGATGGTGGAGACTGAAGCCACCTGCCTCATGCAGCTGTGACTAGACAGTGAGTGAGCATACACTAGGCTGCACATGAGGAATTTTGAGGGCTGACAGTTGTATGTTGGTTTGGCAAGCTTGGGAACCGCTGCTTTAAACAAGCGGCCCTGCTGGAAAGTAGGTACATTGTCTGCCATATGCCATTGCCCTTGTCCCCAAGGAAAGCTGCCCTTCTCTGGAATGTCCATCTTAGTTTGATTGTTCATTTGCTTGAACACGGGTCATGTCTGCATTAATTGGACCTGAAGGTATGGCTTAACGGGGCCAGGAGAAGGATGATTATGTAGTTCCATTGATTTCAGCCTGGCTCCCTGTAATTAGTTTATGGATTGCTATCAGGAACTACAGGCCTTGAGGGTCTTGAACTTGGTGCTTCAATGTAAGGAGCTTGCCACATCGCCAGAGCAGTGATCTAAGGGGAACTGCAGTACAGCCAGCTCCAGAACTTGCAAGCCAACAAGTTCACTGACTGGGGAACTGAACCGGTGCCCTGATTGGCTTAAACCCCTTCTGACCCCTGTATAAATTCCTGAAGCAGCCACAGACCTTTGTTCAGAGCACAAAGCAGCCGTCCAGCCCTGCTCCTTGCCTCGACCAACCTTCCAGCCTTGCTCCTTCCCTCCCAGCCTATTTCTTCTGCCTCTCTCCCTTGATTCTCACTTACCCTTCTTCCCATGCTACATGACTTTCTGGCCTCTGACCTGGCTCCAGCTACTGACTGTGGATTCCAGTTTTCTGATTCAGCTCAGTTCCTGGCTTTGGATCTGCTTGTCCCCAAGTGTGGCTACACCACGGCTCTGAAACTTCCTTTCCTTGGAAATGTGCCAAAGTTGAAAACTAAGCATCTTCTGAAGGCTATTTCGCCAGGTGTTTGGTGAGTGGCGATAGTTTTTTGGGGTGGGGTGTTTTGGGTGGGGAGGGTTAAGTGTATACTGTATTTCTGCTTTGTTTTGTAACCTGTCCTGAGTCTTCCAGATAGAGTGGAATATAAATCTAAATAAATAAATGTTTCTGACTCTGTGGGTGACTCACCCCTCGTGGCTTGACAACCTCTCTGACTTATCATCGCATTTACTGACCCAGCTCACCTCAGAGTACACCTCATTGTCGGCACAGGGTTGTAAGGAGACCCTGACCCAAGGAGATTACATCCTGAATAAATGAGACAATTAGAGGCTAGGGGAAAGGGATGTGAGGTACAAACAGAGTAGAGCTCTGCTTGAGAATCTGAACCCAAGCTCAGCCCAAGACTAATGCACTGGGCCAGGCCTCAGCCTAACGTGTACAGGTGACTACTCCTGCCCCTTCTCCTGGAATGCCATGACATCACAGTGCTGCTCTGCAAGAAAATGTAAGGGCTAAGGCAGAAAATGGCAGGGCTAAGAAGTTTCCCCTTCCCCTTTCAAACATGGCCATGCACCTCATTAAGTTCTGTAACACCACAGTGCGGAACTTTCCACAGCTGGGAAACCCAGACTGACCTGAGTAGGTCAGGAGAACCAGTTGGGTCCCACTGGGTGACTTGCAGGCTTCTAAAGCAGAGGGAGTTGAGTGATGACCTGCAAAGGCCATGATGGTTTCACAGTTTCTGTGTGGAGACGAAGAACCTGGTGGTCAGCTTGACAAACAGCTGAATATGGACTCTAGCAGAGCTCCAGCAGCACAACTGCATTTAGGATCCCGGCCTAGATGTATTGCAGAGTTTGTCTATGCTAAGCCTGGGACTCGAAGGAAAAGTGCACTCTCCACAAGAGCCCAGCGGAACTCAGAACATAACAGGCTAGACACCAAACCAAACTGTGGGAGGTGGAATTTCACTATGGCTCGCTAATTAGCAATCTATAAAAATAACACCGGAAGTCTGCAGCCAATAAAAACCCAAGCACAGCTTGTCTTCATTTTCTAGAAAGTGGATGTTGAAACCAGCCTGGCAACAAGTAACATGGTACTCAAATGCACTGTTGGATAGGTGCCATTAACATGTCCAGTTTAAAGATAGAAAATGCCAGTCTGTGAGCTGGCTCCGGTCCTTCCTGTGGGGGCATGAGAAGCCTCAGATCTGCTTTTTGAGTACAAAAGTTTAAACTGTATCCACAGTGGAATCAGATTATGAGCTGTCAGCTTCTATTTTGAGGTAACCGTACTTTCAGGTGGTAGTTAAAGAGGAGATGTGCCTTCCATTCTAACCTGCTTTTTCCAATTACCTACTTTGAACAGTGCAGTCTTTGAAGTCAATGGCAAAACTCCAGTTGAGTCAACAAGTGAGGATTGTGTCTAACTTCCCATCCCTTCTTAATCCAAATGTGAATTTCCCTCTGTGTTTGAGATGCAGACAAAATAGTTCAGACGATTGCTTTTGTTGGACTGCCTTCTGTCGGTGAGATTATGCAAGCTTTGGGGCCACATGGGGCCCTTGTCATTAGTAAGTAAGTAAGAAATATAGATTGAGCAAATATAGGGCAGGTGTATATACTGTTATTGTCATGGGTTTGGGGGCTCAGTACCCCACTCTAGGCTGTTGTGACTCAGTTTCCCGGGCTTGCAGCTCTCACTAGATCATCTCTCGCTCTCTAGAACTGATTGAGCCAGCAATGGGTGAACCTTCTGGCCACCTTTTCAGCCACAGAGTTTCCCAGCACAGACTCTTTATCTCTAGGTTCATCTGTGTTTGTAAACACAGAATTAACCCCAAACTGTGTCCCACCAATGTTAGAATTAGCAATTCCACTGAACCATATGAAGTTCAGTAAAAAGAGGTTTAATGAATAAATCATGAATAAGCATGCAGTACAAGATTATACTCAACAGTGCAGAAATCAAAATAACATAACCAATAACACATTTCTATCTGTACTTGGATTCTCCTAACTTAGGCTTACTCTAATCAAGGTCCAAGGGTATTTCAGTTCATGTTACAGTCAGCGATGGAAAGCCTGGCCGGGCATCAGTCTTAGAGTCTCCAAAAAGCCTTACTTCATAGTTCCCTTGTTGCAGCCCTTCTCTGGCTGGTAAGATATATTGATGCAGTTGAAGCTCAACAAGCTGATCTCAACCAACTGAGCGAGATAGAAAGATGGATCCTCTTAAGAACCTTTCCAGGGTCTTTTGTTTGATTTCCCCCCGAGATGACTCTGTGCTTTCAGTCATGTCAGGAGGGAAGGGGTCTACTGTCAATCAAACTGTCACTGGACTGGAAGTCCCGCCCCCTGTCAGTGTTCGTTATCCCCGGTGTCACTGGACCGGAAGTCCCGCCCCCTGTCAGTGTTCGTTGTCCCCGGTGTCACTGGACCGGAAGTCCCGCCCCCTGTCAGTGTTCGTTATCCCCGGTGTCACTGGACAAACAATCCAATTGACTTTATTGGGGGGTAGCATCACATCATCGTTCAATGTATCAGGCAAACCATCTACAAACTTGATAAAAGGATATTTACAGAGTAATTCTTTATACAAAGGTTGCCAGCAACCATAATACCATATAATATTCTCAGGCATATCAGACAATAAAGTCAATTGGATTGTAGTAGACGACATGATGGACTCTGCTTCTGAAAATGGTGAGATCGAGAAAGCTTTCACAAAATACTGCCATCATAAAAAATTATCCATTATTTATATTGTACAGAACATCTTTTGCCAGGGGAAGCATAGCAGAACTATTAATCTTAACAGTAAATTTATCATTTTGTTTAAGAACCCCCGAGATAAATTACAGATTGCTACTCTGGCCCGGCAAATGTATCCAGGAAAAACCAAATTTTTCATGGAAGCCTTTGAAGATGCTACCCAAAAACCTTATGGGTACCTGGTTGTGGATTTAAATGCTTCCACACCAGAGGATTACAGACTAAGGTCGGGTCTTTTCCCCCCAGATTGGCCTGTTACATACACTTTGAAAAAAAGGAAATAAAAAGCCACTGACCTTATTATCCCCCTCCCATTCGGTGCAAGTATGTCGTCCCGGGTCAAGAGAAATCTCCCCCTTCTAAAACAGCTTGTAAAACTACCTCTTTTGCAACGAAAAGCTATTCTCTGTGCTGCTTCTGATGACCTAGTGGCTGCTATCTCAGAAATTGCTTTAAATACCTTAAAAGGTAATATACCTCTCACCCCAAGGCAACTAAGGGTGTTGAAAAAAGAAAAAAGAAATATAAAGGCCCTTTCTAATAAGAAAACAACTCTTAAAAGAAAGAGGCAACTGCTGAACCAGAAAGGTGGCTTTCTAGGACCACTGCTTAGTATCGCCATACCGCTGATCACGAGCCTATTGACTAGACAGTGATGGAATATGCTGAAAAAATGTACTTGGTGCCATCACATCAGCTAGAGCAATTAAGAAGACC
>QEPC01015016.1:3087589-3101294 GCA_003113815.1 Sphenodon punctatus | reverse complement strand
TGACCCGCTGGCTGATGAAGGTCTACCCTGTCCCGAACACCCCAGCGGAGCAGGTATACAATACCCGCCTGTGTGCGAGCCAGACCGTGGTGGAGCGTGCCTTCGGGGCCCTGAAGCAGCGCTGGAGGAGTCTAGCTGGCCGGCTGGATTTCACCGTCCCGACCTCGGCCCTGGTGATCGGTGCCTGCTGCGTTCTGCACAATGTGTGCGAGACCGAGGGGGCGGCCCTGGAGGGCCCCGAGCCCTGCCGGCCCCCTGGTCCAGTGCCCCTGTACGTGAATGCGGAGAACCTCAGCCTGTTCCTCCCTGCGCCTGCGGACCCGCGCCTGGTACTCCCTCATCCGCTGTGCTGGGGCCATGGGCTGTGGAGGCGCCGTGCGCGGGGGTTGCCCTGTGGGAATGGGAGGGTGGGTCAGAGCCAGCCCCTGTCCCCTAGTCGGGTCGGGTCCTGGGGCCCCCGGCCCCTTGGCCCCCTCACCCCAGGGCCACGGCCCCTCCCGTCCCTCCCGGCGTTACTTTTCCTTGGTTCCTGGCGGGGGTTCGTTTGACCACGCTTCCCGGGACCTTCCCCCGGCTAGCCCGGGAAGCGTGGTTGAAACTGACCCCATGTGGGTATTGAGCGTGATGAACATCTGGCGCGTGCCGTTCAGACGTTCAGGGCCCTTTGGCCCCACAGGGGGGTTGAGCATGGTTCAGTGTGGTTGAGCGTGATCTCGTAACGTCTGAAGACACCCAGAATAGAACCCTCTGGGATACCACAAGGTAGGTCCCGAGAGGATGGTGACCAATTGCCCATCAACAGTCTCTGGGACCTCCCTGACAGGAAGAAGCGGAACCACTCAATATTGGTCCCATGCACCCCTCCCAGGTCCTGCAGTCCTGTCAACACCACCTCGTGATCAACGGTATCAAAGGCCACCAAAAGATCGAACCAGATGAACAGGCTAAATTTTCTTTGTAAGTCTCCAGGCACAGGGTAGAAGACCACAAGCACAGTCTTTGTAGCATACCCAGGGAGAAAGCCTTACTGAAACAAATCCAGGAATCCAATGGCATCGAGATGGGCCTGGAGCTGTTGTGCAGCCACCCATCCAATAACAAAGGTTAAAGCTGGCTGGAGAGTCAGCATCCAAAGATAGTTTCTTGATCAGGGGCCAGACAATTGCGGTTTTAAGGTGCCCGACACCCTGCCCTCTTAAAGGGAGGCATTGACAATCCCAGACCTAGGAGGGCTGGGATCTGGGCTTTCAGAAGGTAAATACAAGTGGAGGAGAGCAAGGGGAAGCTATACACACAGCTGCCACAGGGGAAGGCCTGAGTGATTGGGCCTCCTGAGAGCACAGAAGGAAGCTGCTTACTGGCCATGATCCACAGATTTCAGGGAACAGGACTTCCTCTGTTTCTTGATGGTTCGTGAGACTCTGGGTGTTTTTAGATGAGATGCTACCCCTCCTGGCCATCCAGTAGCCATGGATCCAACCGCCTGTCTGAAGGTGGAGTGGGGGGATGCATATTCTTGTAAGTCATGGAGCACCCACTAATGGCCACACATGGAACACTGCTAGGAAATCTGGAGTGCTCCGGAGTGCTTGGCAGAGCAAGCCAAATAGCTCCATGGAAACAGGCGGCCACTGAGCTCCTTCCCCTATGAACTGGGGCAGCAAGTCATGCCAGCAAACCAGTCTGCTGCTCATACGCACTGTGGGCAGGGGACATGGCCGTTGCAAGTCACAAGAACTGGCCAGGAGCACTGGGGAGCCCAGTTTCCCCAGTGCTTGAGCTGTGGGCATGTCAGTTGCAAAGGCCAGCCCGGCATGCTTCCCTCTCCCTCATGGTTGGTGGCAGAGGGAATGCATGGTGGCTTGCCTCCGTGGCTGGGGTAGTTACGCTGGGAGCCACCTGTTTGAATTCCTCCACATGCACTCCACCTGAGTGGGTGCTCCGCAGCGGTGGCACTCAGCAGCCACACAGACACACACACACCCTCTATTGCCTTGCTCGTTTAAAAACACTCTCTCTGATGCTGCTCTGCCTTGCTGCTGTGCACACCCACCCAACTTTGTGGGTCTACAAACCAGCAGGAGGAACCACTAGCTCTGCCCTGTTGGCTCCCTTGTGTTTGTTCTCCCTCTCACCACTTGGGTGCTGCAGCCTCTGTGTGCACCAGAGCTGTGAAACGCGGAGCTATGATAGAAAATATAGACTGTCTCAAGCCACAAAACTTACATCTGGACCTTTGCTTTCACCTCCCAGAAGTTGAAGTGTGACTGGATTTGGAGCTTGAGTTTGGCCCATTGTAAAGTCAAGGGAAATTTCCAAAAAGTAGGTTTCAATTTCTGATTTGCTGTTTTGGTTCAGATTAATATCAAAAATAAAAATCAGCTGCCAAAATAAAATAAGTAAAAAATGAAGATGTTTACAGGTCACCCTCCAAGGGGCAAAGTAAAATGGATATGAATAGTGTAGGGGTGGCCAAAGTTCCTAATCCCAAGAGCTAGGTACCAAAAACTTCATATGACCAAGAGCCCTAAGAAACACACACATGAAATGGGCCAAAATGAGCCGCTAAATTGCTGTTTGTGATAAATTTTGCCATCTTGGGAACTGGGATCAATTTGCCGAACATTTCCCGATACCAATGCAATTTTTTGATTCTCACAATACCATGACCAGCTTTCCCACTTTCTGTTTACCACATACAACATACTTTTTACTTACTGCATCACCGAAGGTACCATTTTACTTTCTGGTTTTTTGTTTCTTAGTAGATCATTTTGTAAGCAAAGGACACAAAGTTAATTATATACATTTTTGGATTACTGAAAGTATAACTTATAAGGTTTCAAATGGGGACTAAATACTCTTGAAAAGAGAAGCTTTTTGGATTTGCAAACTTAAAACTTTTACTCCTTATGGGCTGAGCGAGAAGTTGGATTTTGTACCCTTCTTCTAACTAGTGTCTTGCTTTATTGTGGATTGAGAAGAAGCTGGCGGGTACCTTAGTTATACATTTCTTTAGTACTATTGTTATCTGCATTTGAGTTTTCTTTGGTGGCAGTAATTTGTTTAATTATATAATTGGTAGTTAATGAGGAAGCTCCTTTACAGGAGTCAGGAGGGATTTGGAATCATTACTGAATGCTGCAGAGCAGAGTATAGACAGCTTGACACTGCTAAGGGGATTTTTACTCCCCCCCCACTCTTTTTTTTTAATCTCTTGAGATGTTTATATGGTTACTCTTTATTATATTTTTATGTTTTGTAAGTATACCTTTTAGTATTATATTCTTGTTTCATTTGAGATGGAGAATTGTATGTATTTGACCCACTCTCTTTTCTTCTTTTTAGGGTTATTGTTTTATTTCTTCTTTTTAGGGTTATTAATAAATCTTTCATGATAATTTATTAATAATTTATGATGAAATCTTAGTTCATTCTATAAAGTTAAATATTAATTTTTTTCATTACAACATGTTAATTTCAGGTTTAATTAATTAACCAGTGCATTTTAAACAAGCTTTTATATTTGTTGGTTTAGAGATGTTGTATATGGTATTTATATTAAGGTTTTTCTTATGTGTATAATTATTTTTAATTTTTAGCTCACTCCCAGTTAAGAACTTTGGCTTGAAACACATCAGGCTATGTTGTATGTGGACCAGTTTATGTTGTGTTTTGCATGAGTTGTAAATATATGGAAACCGGTTTTTATTTATTTACCGCTTACTGCATTGTCAAAGGTACTGTTTTACTTCTGGGTTTATTGTTTCCATGTTTCTCTCTGCTAGCCTGGCCACATCCTTCTACAGTCCTTGTCCCAGCCTCTGTCATACCCTCCCAGCTTCCTGATTGACTGCCAGCCAGCTCCTGCGTGGAACAACATTTCCTGTTCCTTTGCCTGACGTCCTGCACCCCTGCTCCTTGTCTTTCCCTTGCTTCTTGCTTTCAGGCCCTGGCCAGGGTCCTTGCTCCTTGAGTTCCCGCCAAGCAAGAGGCCTTTGTCCCCCTTCCTGCTTCCTCACTCCCCACTCCAACCGCACTTCCTCTCTCTCCTACACTGCCCTGGTTCTCATCCTGAATCCCAAGAACCAGCCCTCTTTTCTGAGTCCTCCTGACCCTGCGCCCCAACATGTGCCCATGACCTGGATGCCTCTGCCTTTCCCCTAATCTCAATGTAAAGTGTTTCACTGCATCAGCCTACTTTGCTTAGCACCTTCCCTATGATCAAGGCCCAAATCTTTAAAAATAGGTGACGTTTTCCTCTGGAAGCTTTTTTGGAGAGTGGGGGGAGACTTTGTATATATGTGCACAGTGTAAAAGGACCCTGATCCTGACTAGAGTACATAGTTTGTTCTACACACTATATGTTAAAGTAAAAAAATTAAATTAAATTAAAAAATAAAATGCTTTGGGAGGGGGTGTCACAATTTTTGACCCCTGTGCACACATTACCTGGATAGTTTAATCAGTAGATGACACCAAAGAGTATTTGAATATGGGCAAGGGCAGAATCTATACCACAATGGGAAACCTCTGGCCCATGGGCCAAATTCGACTTGTTGTAAATTGGAACTCTTCTCTATCTTTCCTAACTGGGAGCAGGACTTAAACCTCCAGTAGGCAGTTCCCAATTCTGGGATCTGGGCAGAAGCACTATGAAACAGACCACAAGCCCCTTAAACAGACATATGTTTATTACTATATCATATAGAAAGAACTGGGAATAAAGCACCAATACACTTGCATCTAGCAATAGCCTTCATCTATTCTAACAGCGAGCTCACACACACAAATACATACATATGAGTTCTTACGCGTCAGAGGTCTCAGGTCTGGTCTCGAGAGGAGAGGCAGGGCGGGGCCCCGATTGAGGTCTATCTAGTAACCTGGCTGCTGGAGTCTTGGCTTTTCACAGCCTTTGAGAGCGTTGGAAAGGGTCAAGCACCTATTAATTCACTATAGGCTGATGGCTGTTTTTTATTCGGCCCCTTTCCCCTTCCTGGATCTGACTATGGATCCAGTCCCTGTTGTGAACTACTAAAAGAGTGACAGGAGCAGAGATGAAGGGATGCCCCCAAGGAGAACTGATGGAGCCATGGCATACATCCATTATCTAGACCCTTCCTTTTCTACCCGAGCACACACCTTAAGCACTCCTGTTCCAAACCCTTCTCTAGCCTGTAGCACTTGTACTAATTGTTAACCACTGGAGAGGAATGGCTCCCCTCCCCAGAGGAATTCCCTCAGAACTTTGGGGAGGGGAGGGGAATCTTCAATCAAATGTAGCATTCACAGAAAAAGACTTACAGAAATTATCTAATTACTTTATTCCTAGCCAAATTTACAAATCCAATTGAGAGCTATACTTCTTGGCATCCATGATTTAACTATGGGCAAGCTTCCTCTTTTATTTCTTTACCAAGCACAACATTTCACTATACTGTTTAACTCAGAATGAAATGGATTTTTTGTAGCATTATATTTGCCTTGCTATAAAATAAATTTATCTCAGCCTGGACAATTCTAAAATGTGGTCTAATAAAAATAAGATCCTTTCTATAGTCCCACTGCATATGTGGTTCTCATCCAAGCAGCTCTATGAATAATTTACCAGCTAACAACCTCTTTTCTGTTTATGAAATAATACTCTTAAGAACAGTATGGCAGGACATAAGTACTACACATGTGTTTCTTCTCGAATTCCAGCTAGACAAATGACCTGAAAATTGCTGTTGCTAGAACTTCTAAAACATATGGCTAAAGTACAGGGAATTTGTTAAGCTCTTGCATTGGATCCAAAAGTTTCCAATTATCAACAAAAGATGGCATACCAGCCCAATTACCCTTGATATATTCCAGTCAAGATAAATTCCAAGTAACCATAGTTGTGTGGGTGGATATAGTTTGAAATAACAAGAATCACTGCAAATTTAGTGTAAATAAAGAAGGGAGACCATTTACATATCACGTCCAGACAAATGTGTCCCACTGTGCTGAATGTGCTTTCAACAGGAAGTAGGAATTTTTAGGCATTCGACCAAGGCTGATTTCAAGCCATCATAAACTATTAGAGGAACGCTTGCTTTCCAGGGTTACGGCAAGCTCACGCAACAGCTTATTCCTTTCATTTGTCAACAGAGCAGAAAATACTCTTCTCTAACATAAGCTGATACAATCATATCCAGTAATTATCAAGATGAAGAACTCACAAGCATCAGCATCCTCCCTCAGTTCTTTACGCAAAAAGTGCAAGTTCTGTGACTATGTATGAATCGTTCTGTTGAAGAAGCCAGATCAGTCTCTCATGGCAAAATAAAAATTCCACTTCAGATAAAAGAGACTGAATAAGAGTCTTTCTTAGATCTTGATGAAGAGAAGAACACTCCATTACATAAGGCATGGCATCCTCCACAGCACCCAACCAAGAAGGACAAAGCCTCTGATCTTTAGGTATGCACAGGCATCTGCCTACCAAAACAGCTGTCGGCATTTGTTCAAAACATAGTCTACACAAGGCAACCTTCAAGGTCTGGTTAAGGTCCATAGTCAGATAGCATTCCATACCACCGTCGGCTTTCCACAAGCTGTACAATTGGGTAATACAGCAGGAGTGTGCTACAGAAAAATCTTCTTGTAAAGAAATATCCCTAAGTCTTTGAGTTAAAGGCCCTTTTCACACAGACACTCTAACACTGATAAAATGGGTGTTACATTTTATTATATATGTTTCAGGGTACCCATAGAGCACATTTGCAGCCCTGCAACATGTATAATAAAACTGTTAAATGCTAAGGGAGCATTTTCCCTGTGAAATGCTAAGGGAGATTAGACAGGCTACTAAAGTCGGAAATGCAGTAATAATGGGTGATTTCAATTACCCTCATATTGACTGGGAGACTCTCTCCTCGGGGCAGAATGCAGAGATAAAATTTCTAGATGTCATAAATGACTGCTTCCTGGAGCAGCTCATCCTGGAACCAACAAGAGAAGGAGCCACTCTGGATCTAGTCCTAAGTGGAGTGCAGGATTTAATGTGTTCTGTAATGGTGCTGGAGCCACTGGGCAATAGTGATAATAATATAATCAAATTTGACATACTCACAGGAAGGAAAATGCCAAATAAAACCCACTGCAGTAAGATATAACTTTAGAAAGGGAAACTATGTAAAATTAAGGAAACTAGTTAGAGGGAAACTTAAAGGAGCAGTTGCAAGAATTAAACGTCTACAGGCAGCATCGAGACTATTTAAAAACACCCTCTGGAAAGCTCAGATTAAATGTATTCCACAAATTAAGAAAGGTAGGAAGAGGACCAAACATCTGCCTGCATGGCTAAGTGGTGAGGTGAAGGAGGCTATTGGAGCCAAAAGGGCATCCTTTAAAAAACGGAGAGTCCCAATGAGGTAAATAGGGAAGAGCATAAGCGTTGCCAAAGTAGATGTAAAAAGTTAATATGGCAGGCCAAAAACGAATTTGAGGAGCAACTTGCTAAAGACACTAAAACTAATAATAAAAACCTTTTCAAGCACATCAGAAGCAGGAAGCCTGCTAGAGAGTCAGATGGACCGTTAGATGACCGGGGGGTGAAAGGGGTGCTTAGGGAGGAAAAGGACATTGCAGAGAAGCTGAATGAGTTCTTTGCTTTGGTCTTCACTGCACAGGCTGTTGGGGAGATACCCACGCCTGAACCTTACTTTGTAAGTGATGAATTGAAAGAGCTCTCAAATCAATGTGACTCTGGAGGAGGTCCTGGAGCAAACTGAAAAACTAAATACTAACAAATCACCAGGAATAGATGGTGTTCACCCCAGAGTTCTGAAGGAACTCAAATATAAAAATGCAGACCTACTGTTACTAATTTGTAACCTATCACTAAAATATGACATGGTACCGGGAGGACTGGAGGGTGGCAAATGTAACCCCAATATTTAAAAAGGGATCTAGAAGTGATCCTGGAAACTACAGACCAGTAAGTTTGACGTCTGTGCCGGGCAAAATGATGGAAACTATCATTAAGAACAGAATCGCTGGGCATGTTGATAAATATGGCTTAAAGGGTATAGAGTCAACATGGATTTAGCAAAGGTAAGTCATGACTCACTAATCTGTTGGAATTCTTTGAGGGTGTAAATAAGCATGTGGACAAGGGAGACCCAGTAGATGTAGTATACCTGGATTTCAAGAAAGCATTTGATAAGGTCCCACATAAAAGACTTGAGAAAATTTAAAAAGTCATGGGATATGAGGTAGTGTTTTAGTAAGGATTGGTAACTGGTTGAAGGATAGGAAGCAAAGAGTAGGACTGAATGGTCAGTTTTCACAATGGACAGATTGTAAGCCACAGGCAGGGACCGTGTCTATTTCTATGTTCTGTACAGCACTAGGCACATGGCTGGTGCTATATAAATGTTTATTATAATAATAATAATAAATTAATTAATTAATAATATAAAAAGTTGTGTGTCCCAGGGATCTGTATTGGGACCAGTGCTGTTTAATGTATTCATTAAAGATCTGGAAAAGGGCGTTAAGAGTGAGGTGATCAAATTTGCAGATGACACCAAGTTATTCAAGGTAGTTAAAACATAAGCAGACTGTGAAGAACTAAAACAGGATCTTATGAGACTGGGTGCCTGGGCATCTAAATGGCAGATGAGATTTATTTTATTTATTTTATTTATTTCCTTATATTTATATGCTGCCCCCCCCATGTCTACGGCATCTTGGGGCAACTTCCAACATAATATAAAACAATTTTTTAACATAAAAAGTCTACAACATCTTAATTAAAACAAATTTAAAACACCCCCCACAGAAATTAACACACACACCCAGCCCACCCTCCCCTCCGAAGGCCTGGGTGAACAGCCAAGTCTTACAAATACGTCGAAAGGCCAACAGGCCCGGGGCCAGGCGAGCCTCCTCCGGGAGGGAGTTCCACAACCGCGGCCCAGCCACCGAGAACGCCCTCTCCATTGTGGCCCCCCGTCTTACACAGGGGACCTCCAGAAAGGCACCCCCGGTGGACCGAAGGGATCGCTCTGAGGCGTGGAGGGCGAGGCGGTCCCCGAGATGTGAGGAGCCCAGACCGTGCAGGGCTTTGTAAATCAATACTAACCCCTTGAATCTGGCTTGGTACACTATAGGCAGCCAGTGCAGAGCGCGGAGCACCTGTGTTATGTGCTCACGCCGCCCCGTCCCCATCAGGAGATTTTATTTTATTTTATTTTATTTTATTTTATTTTATATCCCGCTCTCTCCTGGCAAAGTCAGCTCAAGGTGGCTCACAAATCAGTCTAAGTGTGGATCCTACACAGAGGACCACACTATCCACAATTTAACACAAGTCCTACGCAGAGGACATCAATATACATATACATAATACCATCAACCCCACAATTTACAACATCATTTGAAAAAACAAAAACAAAACCTGCCCACATCCATGGATTACATATTGCTGCCTCCACAACTCCTCACTTTGGCTTCCATCACCCTGGGCCCAACATAAATATCTCCTTCCCTCCTCACCTGCTGCCACCAGGAGAGGCCACCTACTTCTATCTCCTCCTCCCTCTGACTGAGGGGAGATATTCCAACCAACTGCAGCATAAACAAATTAACTATACCCCTCCTATACATTACTCCCCCCACCTCCACCGCAGGGCCCCGCCGAAGGGCACAGCCAAAGGTCAGGCCCCTTTGGACGTGCCCCTTTGGCACGTGCCTCTGGCATGGCCTCCGGCCGCCCCCAATGAAATGGGGAGCAAGCCGGAAGTGTCTCTCCTGCAGCCTCACCCCCGCAAGGGTGGGGGGAAAGTGAGCAAAACAGTCCTCGAGCCCCAGCTGTCATCAATGGGGCCTCCCCCCCCATGCTCAATACCGGCACAGCTGAAGTCCCTGAAGGGGGGGAGAGAAGCTGCTGGTCTCTGCACTGTCGCCTCTACCACTGCCATCCGCATCACCCGAGTCCCCGACCGCCAATGGGTTGCTGTTTCCAGCCTCCCCTCGCCTGCCCCCAGTGAAATGGGGAGCAAGCCGGAAGTGTCTCTCCTGAAGCCCCGGCCCCGCAAGGGTGGGGGGGAAGTGAGCGAAACAGCCCTCAAGCCCCAGCTGTCATCAATGGGGCCTCCCCCCTGCGCCCAATAATGGCACAGCTGAAGTCCCTGAAGGGGGGAGAGAAGCTGCTGGTCTCTGCGCTGTCACCTCTACCGCTGCCATCCGCATCACCCGAGTCCCCGGCCGCCAATGGGTTGCTGTTTCCAGCCTCTCCTTGCCTGCCCTCGATGAAATAGGGAGCAAGCTGGAAGTCTCTCCTGTAGCCCCGCCCCCGCAAGGGTGGGGGGGAAAGTGAGCAAGCACTAGCTGCAGCCTCCGAACCAGTAACAAGGGAAGCCCCACATAGAGCGCGTTGCAGTAGTCCAGCCTCGAGGTGATGAAGGTATGGATGAGAGTGGCCAGATCGGGCCCAGAGAGGTAAAGTCGAAGCCCCCGTACCAGATACAGCTGGCGAAAGGCGGTTTTAGCCACCGCCTCCACCTGCCGATTCAGACGGAGGGCCGAATCCAAAACCACCCCCAGACTCTGAACCAGAAGAGCAACAGNCAAGCACTAGCTGCAGCCTCCGAACCAGTAACAAGGGAAGCCCCACATAGAGCGCGTTGCAGTAGTCCAGCCTCGAGGTGATGAAGGTATGGATGAGAGTGGCCAGATCGGGCCCAGAGAGGTAAAGTCGAAGCCCCCGTACTAAATACAGCTGGCGAAAGGCGGTTTTAGCCACCGCCTCCACCTGCCGATTCAGACGGAGGGCCGAATCCAAAACCACCCCCAGACTCTGAACCAGAAGAGCAACAGGCGGGCGAACCCCCCTATCAGGGGGACCAGCACCTCCCCCGTCCTTCCCACCACCATCACCTCTGTCTTATCGGGATTGAGCTTCAGTCTGCTCTGCCGCATCCAATCCGTCACAGCCTCCAAACATTGGGAGAGTAATGAGACAGCAGGACCTGGGTCAGTTGAAATTTAATGTGGACAAGTGTAAAGTGATGCACATAGGGAAAAATAACTCAAACTCATGAGTACACAATGAGGGTACTAAGCTAGGAGTTTATTTATTTATTTTATTTTATTTTATATATTTATATCCCGCCCCTCCTACAAGCAGCTCAGGGTGGCTAACAAATTTCAGTTAAAACAATTAAAAAAAATATTAAAACAATCATAAAAATCTTACAATAGAACAGGGAGGACAGAAATTTACAAAAAATAATAAGGAAGAGTAGGGTGATAAAAACCCATTAACCCTAAATTTCTAGCACTCCCAATAACATTACCTAACACCTTTTTCAAACAGGTAGATGATCTAGTTAGAGATTTGGTTTGGAGGGGAAAAAAGCCCCAAATTAAAAAAGATACCATGTTTGCCCCAAAGGAAAAAGGGGGTTGGATACCCTGGACATTAAATTATATTACAAAGCAGCAGTCCTGGGGGCGATACAATAATGGTACCAGGGCCCAAGCAACCCAGAATGGAGCGCAATTGAAAAAGAATTGACGAACTCAGCATTATTAGCTGACCATCTGGTTGACGAAGGAAAATTAATTAGTGACGGGGCCAGAGAACATCCATTCGCAAAGCAGTTAATTACAGTATGGGAAGGAGTAGTCAAAAAAATTAGGGGTGAAGAAACAGGTATCACCATACTCACCAATTAGGCGAATGAACATGAGGGAATTACAAGTGGCGCATAATCTGGTCCAGAAATTAGAGGAAAAAGGTATTTAAAAAGCAGCACAGTCATTTGACAAAGATAAATTTAAATCAATAGAAGCTTTGGAAAAAATAACACAAACCAAACTTAATACATTCCAATACTTACAATTAAAAAGTGTCTTCCTTGAGCCAAACCTAAAAACAAGCTTTACTAGAGAACCCAGGGAAATAGAAAAAAACCTATTAAGCCTTACAGGGAGTAAGGGTAAACTTTCCAGAATATATAGGGACCTAAAAGCACTAACTTACCCCACTAAACATACCTACATACCAAAATGGGAAAAAGGTTTGAACAGAGAATTCTCAGAAAAGGAGAGGGAAATTATTTGGAGACACATGCATAAATGCTCATCAGCGCTAGACGTAAGGGAGACACAGATAAAAGCCACAACTAGATTCTATCTAACCCCAGCCCAGCTTAAGTATGGAGGGGACAGATATGGCAATGGAATATGTTGGAAAGGATGTGGTCAGCAGGCAGACCTTAAATATTGCCTATGGGAATGTATGTATGTTAATAGTTTCTGGAGTAAAATATGGAAAATATTAAAGTAAACAAAGGGATGGTACCATTTAGACTATAAATTGGGATTCTGGGATTATATCCGGACAGTAGAACATTGAAAATTCATCAGGACGCATTGCGGATCCTTTGTTTGGTGGCGCTCAACATCATCGCAAGACATTGGAAGTCGGAGGGGCCCCCGCCATTCCAGGAATGGATTTCGCGGGTGTGGTACTGATTCACTATGGACAAAATGCAGAACAGCTTAAAAGGACAGAACGATGAAACAGAGGAGGTAAAAAAAAGAAAAAAGAGAGAAACAGAAAAATGACTATGAAACTAAATTGTTGTCTATTCTGGAAGCTATAGAGGGGATTGCTTTACCAAAAAATGACAAGATTTTGTTATTTGATCGCTATATATGACTGAGACCGACTGGTTGGATAAATGGGGGGGAGGGGAGAGGTTATAGTTCGGTGATGTTAAAATAAGTTAAAGATATGATATGTTAAAATAAGTTAATTATTAGCGTGAAGATAAAGGGGGAAGACACACCCGTATCACAGAATTATGGACCAATGCTGTAACACAGGTCCAGGAAAATTGTAATGGATGATAGATATGGTGTGTAAAAAAAAATGGTATGAAAACTTAATAAAAATATTTTTAAAAAACCAAAAGAAACATTAACTCACCCTCCCACCCTCCCCAAAGGCCTGGGCGAACATCCAGGTTTTACAAACTCGCCGGAATGTTAAAAGGCTCAGGGCCAGGTGAGCTTCCTCCAGGAGGGAATTCCAAAGGCGCAGCCCGGCCACCAAGAATGCCCTCTCCATTGTGGCTCCCCGCTTAACACAGGGGACCTCCAAGAAGGCACCCCCGGCAGACTAAAGGAGCCACTGTGGGTCGTGGAGGGCGAGGCGATCCCTGAGGTATGAGAGGCCGAGACCGTGAAGGGCCTTATAAATCAACACCAGTACCTTGAACCTGGCTCAGCACGCTATTGGCAGCAGAGCCCGGAGCACAGATGTTATGTGGTTCCGGCGAACCGTCCTCGAAAGGAGGCGGGCCACCGCATTCTGCACTAGCTGCAGCCTCCAAACCAGCAACAAGGGCAGCCCCACGTAGAGCGCATTGCAGTAGTCCAGCCTCGAGATGACGAAGGCATGGACGAGGGAGGCCAGGTCCGGGCCAGAGACGTATGGATGCAACCTCCGCACCAGATACAGCTGGCGGAAGGCAGCCTTCACCACCCCCTCTACCTGCTGCTCCAGGCGGAGATCCGCGTCCAGCACCACCCCCAGACTCCGGACCTGTTGAGCTACAGGAGGGCGAACCCCCCCAATCAGGGGGGCCGACACCTCCCTCGCTCTCCCTACCACCATCACCTCCATCTTATCAGGGTTGAGCTTCAGTCTGCTCTGGTA
>QEPC01015016.1:3063990-3087095 GCA_003113815.1 Sphenodon punctatus | reverse complement strand
GAGAGGAATGAACAGAACCACTCAAGAACAGTCCCATCCAGCCCCCCCAGGTCACGCAGCCGTCTCAACAACAGCCCATGGTCCATGGTATCAAAAGTGGCCGAGAGATCTATCAGGACAAGAAATGTTGAATGTCTTGCATCCATCTCTCGGCGGAGATCATCGACCAAGGCCACCAACACCGTCTCAGTGCCATAGCCAGGGCAGAATCCAGATTGAAAAGGGTCCAGGAAACCAATGATATCCACCTGGAGCTGGATCAGCACCGCCTGTTCAATAACCTTCCCTAAAAAGGGAAGGTTAGAGACAGGTTGGTAGCTGGCGAGTGCGTCCACGTCCAACAATGGCTTTTTCAGCAGGGGGTGCACCACAGCCTCCTTGAGGCTGGGCGACAACCTCCCCTGCTAGAAGGACACGTTAACCACCCTCGCCAGCACCATCCCCAACGTCTCCCTGGAGGCTTTCACCAGCCAGGATGGGCATGGAGCAAGTTCACAACAGGTGGCTCTCGCAGACCCCAAGACATCCACCGCATCAGCTGGCGTCACTTCCTGAAACTCCCCCCACAAAGATGGACCAGATGGGGCCTCCATCACCTCGCGCTCTCTACCTACTGCCTCTAATCCAGCATCAAAGTCATTCTGAATCCGAGCGATCTTGTCTGCGAAGTAGGTGACAAACTCCTCACAGCAGGCCTGGGACACGTCCCCGTCCAGGCAGAGAGGGACCGGACTAACTAGCCCCCGCACCACCCGAAACAGCTCTGCCAAGCATGACTTTGCAGATGCCATGAGGACAGCAAGGAACTATTTCCACTCAGGAAAAGGATCTGGGAGTGATTGTGGACAATACACTGAAATCCTCAGCCCACTGTGCAGCAGCAGTCAAAAAAGTGAACAGAATGTTAGGAGTTATTCGCAAAGGGATAGAGAATAAAACTCAGGGTGTCATAATGCCTCTATACAAATCGATGGTGAGACTGCACCTGGAATATTGTGTGCAGTTCTGCTCACCCCATCTCAAGAAAGACATAGCTGAACTAGAAAAGGTACAGAGAAGGACAACAAGAATGATAAAGAGTATGGAATTGCTTCCGTACAAAGGGAGGCTTGACAAGCTGGGTCTCTTCAGCATAGAGAAGAGAAGACTGAGAGGGGACATGATAGAGGTTTATAAAATCTTGAGTGGTATGGAATGAGTAGATAGGGAACAGTTATTTACCCTCTCAAATAGTACTAGAACTAGGGGGCACTCCATGAAACTAGCTGCCGGCAGACTTAAAACAAATAAAAGGAAGTACTTTTTCACTCAACGCATAATTAACGTATAGAATCTGTTGCCAGAGGATGTTGTAAGGGCCAGTAGTTAGGGATGGGCGAAGAGAACGCACTTCGGATGTTCGGTCATTCGGTTCGAAACCTGAGTTCGGGTTCAGTGGTTCAGTTCAGCCGAGTTCAGTTTGGGCGAACTTGGCCGAACATTCAAAAATAGCAAAACCAAAACCAAAACGAAACCTAATTTTCAGAAAGACCCTGGAAAGACGTTTTTCCTGCCTCCGAACTCGTCCGAACACAAAAATAGCAAAACCAAAACGAAACCAAAACCTAATTTTCGGAAAGACCCTGGAAAGACGTTTTTCCTGCCTCCGAACTCGTCCGAACACAACCGAACTGTTCGGTCGTTCGAGAGTTCGGTTCAGACGTCCAAACAGACTGAGTTCAGTCCGAACTCCGAACATCCGAACCGCGTTCGCCCATCCCTACCAGTAGTATAGCTGGGTTTAAAAAAGGACTGGATAAGTTCTTGGAGAGTAGGTCCATTAATGGCTATTAATCAAGTAGCTTATGGAATGAACTTATTACTGTCGGGAGCTGGGAGTGAACAACGGGGAATGGATTGCCCGTTGTGACTGTTAGTTCTTCTCCCATGCGATTGAGATTGGTCACTGTTGGAGGACAGGATGCTGGGTTTGATGGACCATTGGTCTGACTCAGTATGGCACTACTTATGTTCTTAAAATGTAACACCCATTTTATCAGTGTTAGAGTGTCTGTGTGAAAAGGGTCATGGTCAGACAAAGAATATCCCAATCCACGTACTGTTAAAACATGAACAACATAATTAACTCAAGGAGACCTCAAAGAGAGAAGTTGATTATTGTCTTCAAGCTAACACATCTTAAGAAACCCTAAAGGAGAAAAGGACAACATTTTGAATCCATAATTTAGCAACTTGATCTTAACAGTAACTAACAAAACTGCTGCACCATTCTCCAATCCAAGGCCCTTTTCAAATGGACGCCCCTCCCACCCATGTGTGCAGGTGGTGGTGGTGAGTTTCATCAGTTCAAACGCCACAGCAGGTACGGGAGGGATGGGTTGATGTCCATGGGAATGCTGCAGCCGGTGGGTGGGGGTGCATGCATGCTCCCGCATAACGCCCATCTCCACCCACCTCCACCCATCACCCATGCACGGAGCAACAGGCGCCAATGCCGAATTCTCCATGTGTGGGGATGGATGGAGTTGGGTGTGAGTGCGTGGGAATGCACACACACACCCCACTGCTCTGCCCACCCATCCCCCCCCCACACCCATGCCCATTTGAAAAGGGCCTAAGAAGAGATGCTAGGGTGGATGGTGAAAAACCCAATGGAGAATATAGAAAATGTATTGTAGGATACATCAATATCCTCAGTTGCCACATAACCCCATATTTCAGCTCCATACAGGAGTCGTGACCACACCTTAGCATTAAACACTTTAACAGCAGCAGAAACTGACTTCCGAGCAAAGGAAGTGTAAAATTGTTTTATAGTCATAACAGTAGAGGGGACGCTAGATCTTACACTGGCAAAATGCTTATCCCAAGCCAAGGACGAAGAAAAGATCACTCCTAAATGCCCATATTCATGCACAATATCAAGTTTGTTACAGCCTACATGCCAGGGGTATTTCTTTGCACTTCTACCCCAACAAATAATTTTAGTTTTAGAATAGTTAATACTAAGTTTTTGTTTTTAATCACACAACTGTGTAAACTTAACCAGTGCTCTCTGAAGCCCTATCTGTGTTCTGGAAATTAGAACTGCAGTATCCGCATACATAAGAAGAGAAATGGGCTTAGATAACACCTGTGGAGGAAGATGATCCCCATCATCCATATCAAGAATAATGTTGTTCACATATAGATAAAATAAAAGAGGGGCCAAAATACAACCTTATCAGACTCCAGTGCTTTGTGAACTAAAAACTTTTGGGTTCTCTCCCTGCATGACGTATCTAACTTTAGCCCATGTGTTCTCATAATAAGCCACAGTCAGCCTCAAGAAGCCCAAATCTATCCCTAGCTTCAACTTTTTCCCACAGAATCAGCCTATTAAAGCAATCAAAAGTGGCTGACAAATCAATAAATACTACACAGACGACTGACTTAGACACCTGGGTATATTATTGCTTTAAATACTGCAATGTAAAAATATGACTTAAAGTAGAACGCCCACATGTTACGTATAGTTAACTAAGAAGAAAGGACCTCATCTTGTGCCCCTGCTGTAAAGACCCACAGGTTTTGAACATGAACTAATTGACTCCTGGGGCAAGAACATGTTGATGTTGCTACAGAGCCACACTGGTGAAGCAGGGGAATTGCAGCTTTTGATTTCTGCTAGCCCAGCTCTGCTGATGTTCCTGCCCACTGAGTCTCTGATTGGTCATGCCTGCCTCACTCACTGACTGGTCCAAATGCCCTATATAAAGTGAAGGGAGGCAACTGGAAGCTGTTCTGAGTTTGTCTCTTATACACATCTAGATGTGTATAAGAGACAGGCCCTAGGGTTTACAGTCTGAGAGACGGGGAGCAGACGAAGGAAGGGGAACAGAGGGAGAGACAAGGAGTGTAACATTCACGAATATGCAAGGTCCCAGGTGCACATGCTTGGCTTGGTTACATCGAGAATGATGGCTGGCTGGTCCGTGTGGTGAGGATATGAGTACACCGATTTCAGGTAACAGATTGTACTGGATGAAGGGTATCAGCAGGAGTTAGGTGAGGGGAGCAAGGAGTCGGGGAGGGCAGAGCGGAAGAGATTGGTCTTGAGGAGAGATTTGAAGGTATGAAGGGAGGGGGTGAGGCGGATGTGGGCAGGGAGGGAGTTCCAGGTGTGTGGGGCAGTTAGGGAGAAGGAACAAAGGTGGTATGGGGAGCATGGGAGAGTGAAAGAGGGGACAGAGGAGGAGCGGAGTTCACAGACTGGAGTACGGAGGGACATGAGCGCAGAGAGGTAGGGGGGGAGCAAGGTTGTGAAGAGTTTTATAGGTGAAGACTAGGAGCTTGTGCAGGATTCATTCAGGAAGGGGGAGCCAGTGAAGAGAGGAGAGGAGGGGCTGCACGTGGTCAAAGTGACGGGCGAGGTGGATGACCAGTGGCAGCAGAGTTTTGGATGGAGATAAGGGGAGAAAGGGGAGAGCGGGGGAGGCCAATGAGAAGGAAGTTATAGTAATTGAGGTGAGAGATGACCAGGGCATGAACAAGGGTTTTGGCAGAGGAGATAGAGAGAAAAGGGCAAATCTTAGCAATGTTATGGAGGGTGAAGTGACAGGATTTGGCAACAGTGTTGATGTAGGGTTTAAAAGAAAGGGGTGAGTCAAACATGAAGCCTAAACTATGGGTTTGGGGGAACGGGAAGAATGGTGACCCCATCGATAGGGATTGACAGGGAAGAGGGAGAGGAAGATGGGGAGGGGGAGATAAGGAATTCAGTTATAGCCATGTTGAGTTTGAGTTGACGTTGAGACATTCAGGTAGAAATATCAGTGAGACACCTGGTGAGGCGAGCTTGAACAGATGGAGAGAGAGAGTGAGTAGAGAGAGAAAGTTGAGTGTCATCAGCATAGAGGTGATATTGGAAGCCATGGGAGGCAATGAGTTTGCCTCGGGACAGGGTGTAGATAGAGAAGAGGAGAGAGCCAAGGACAGAGCCTTGGGGAACACCAATTGAGAGGGGAGGGGAGGAGGAGTTTCAAAAGACACATTGAAGAAGCAGTCAGAGAGGTAGGAGGAGAACTAGTCAAGGACGGAGCCGCGGAAGTCAAAGGAGTGAAGTGAGTCCAGCAAGAGTGAGCAGTCAACAGTATCGAAGGCAGCAGAAAGGTCAAGGAGGACAAGAATGGAGTGAGTAGAGGCAATTAGATTTAGCCACAAGAAGATCATTGGTGATCTTAGTGAGAGCAGTTTCAGTAGAGTGAAGGGGCGGAAGTCAGATTGGAGGGGGTCAAGGGAGGAGTTGGTGGAGAGGAAGTCGAGGCAGCAGGAGTAGAAAACACATTCAAGAAGCTTGGAAGCAAAAGGAAGGAGTGAGACAGGATGGTATCTAGAAGGGTCCGAGGGGTCAAGAGTGGACGTTTTGAGGCTAGGAGAGACAGTGGCGTGCTTGAAGGTTGAGGGGAAGGAGCCAATAGAGAGGGAGAGGTTGATGATGTGCAGGAGGGAAGGGGCGACAGTGGAAACAATGGAAGTCAGGAGGTGGGAGGGGATGGAGTCAAGGGGACAAGTGGAAGGGTTGGAGGAGGAGAGCAGGGATGAGATTTCCTCAAGGGAGGTGGGAGGGAAGGAGGACAAGAGAGAAGGAGGGGGAGGAGGGAGAGGGGAGGGAGGAGGAAGACAAGAGGAGTGGGAAGAGATGTCAAGGCGGATCTTGTCTATCTTGGAGATGAAGAAGGAAGCAAGATCCTGAGCAGAGAGGGAGGAGGAGGATAGGGGGGCTTGAGGAGGGAGTCAGAGGTGGAGAAGAGATGGCGAGGGTCCTGAGAACAGGACCCAATGCGGGAGGCATAGTAATGCTGTCTAGTGAGGGGGATAGCAGAAGTAAGGGAGGAGAGACAGAATTTGAAGTGAAGGAAGTCAGCATAAGAGTGGGATTTGCTCCAGAGGCGTTCAGCAGCATGGGTGCAGAAGTGGAGGTGGTGGATAGTGGGGGTGAGCCAAGGATGTGGGTTGTGGAAGCAGGCAGGGCAGGAGGAGAGGGGCGCAAGGGAATTAAGGGTGGAGGAGAGAGAGGCATTGAATGCAGAGATGGTAGAGTGTCACTGGGAGGGGGAGTAGGAAGGGTAGGTAGGATCCCGAGCCCACACTCTGCGGGAAGCCCCCTGGGAGGTAATGCCCATTACAATAGTGTTGTGGCCCGTGTGATCTCAAAGAGACCAGGCCCCTATCATCATAGGGCGCAGAGCTCTTTCATGAGAGAATGGCCTCACACTACACACTTTCACAGCCAAGGGGGAGAGGGGGAACAAGTGAGGTGGTCATGGAGGATTGCAGGGATAGGGGACCAGGCCCGGGGGGGAAGGACAAAGAGGGCTATCACTCTCCAGGGGGGAAGAAACGAACCCCAGGAATGGGGGGAGGGACTTGCACTCTTCCCAGCCACCACTCACTCACACACGCAACCGTAGGGGATGGGCACACGGGGGTGCAACTATCCTGTCACTCACTCTCACATGATGCAAGGGAAGGGTAAGGGCAAGACAAGGGCGAGACAGGGGTAAAGTCAAGGCCAGGGCCAAGGCCAAGGTCAAGGCCTAGGGCAAGAGTAGGGGCACAGACAAGAGCAAGGGTAAAGGCAACGCCAAAGACAAGGGCGAAGACAAACAAGGTAAAGGCAAGATAGGAACAAGTCACTTAGCTTTCGGGGCCAGCTTCTCAGGCTCTGATCACCGGCGCTGTGTGTCTTGCAGCACCGGTGTTTGTAGTACAGGCTCTGCCCCCTGATGTGCCTGGAGCCATGCGGAGCGCCACATGGGCTCCAGTGATGATCTCACACTGCGTGAGATTGAAGACTGTTGTTGGTTGCCTCATCAGCCGGACGTGGCAATATGGCTACTCGGGGCAATGTGTTAGTTTCAAGCCCGGCAGCGCCGCAGCTTGAACAGAGATGGGGGGGCAGTTCTCCATGGCCCTCTGGAGCCCCGCACCTGTCTCCACAGACGCCCCCAACAGCGGTGGCTGACAATACCCCCACCTCAAGCCCCCCTGCCAAGGGGCCAAAGAGGGCCTGGTTTCTCCGGATGACGATGATGGAAAGCACAGAGGAGGCGAGGAGCCAAGATGCTGGTTGCGGGTTCCCAGGACCACTCTTTGGGGCTGTAGCCCAACCAATCAACGAGATAGTGCAACCGTCCTCATTGCATCTTCAAATCCAATATGGCATGAACTTCGTATTCGGGACCGAGGTCAGAGATGACGACAGGTTCTGGCATCTGAGGCTGATTTGAGGCGACAGGGTCTGCAGCCCTTTTTAATAAAGATACATGAAATGTTGGGTGGATTCGAAGGTGGGGTGGCAGCTGGACTGTGTACATTACGTCATTTACTTGATTCTGTACAGGGAATAGTCCGATGTATCTATGATCAAGTTTTGCTGATGGACGTGCAGACGCATAGTGTCTGCGATTGACCCAGACAAGGTCTCTGGGTTGCAGTGTGGGGGCTCTCCTTCGATGTTTGTCGGCATTCCCTTTATATCGTTGTCGGGACTTGTCAAGGACCCACTTGCCCAGGGCCTGTGTCTCCTGAATGTGGTGTGCGAGCGCTCCAGCCATTGGGACTTGTGTGGGGGTAGTTCATGAGTGCCCATCTGGGGATGGAAGTCATAGGTAACACAGAAGGGGGAATTCCCCAAGAGAGGCATTAGGGGCATTATTGTAGGCGAACTCTGCCATAGGCAGCCAGGCGTACCAGTAATCTTGCAAGTAGGTGGTATAGCAGCGAAGGTACTGCTCAAAATTTTGGTTGACCCGTTCAACTTGTCCATTAGCCTGTGGGTGATAGGCAGTAGTGGGTTTTAAACTAACGTGTAAGGCCTTAAACAAGGCCACCCAGAAATGGGACACAAATTGGGATCCTCTGTCATTGATGAGCTCTTTAGGTCACCCATGTAGTTTTACTACATACCGGAGGAACAGTAAGGCTGTTCGATGAGCAGACGGTAGGCCTTTGCAGGCCACAAAGTGGGCCATTTAATAAAGTGATCCACCATGACAAAAACGGTGTTATAGCCTCGGGACAAGGGGAGTTCTACAATAAAGTTAACGCCTATTCATTGCCAAGGGCCTTGAGGTGGGGTAGAAAGCTGCAGTAGACCCAGTGGGGACTTCCTGGGGACTTTTGTGTGGGCGCATGTGGCGCAGCCTTTTATTTAGTGTTGCACATCTTGGGATAAAGTGGGCCACCAAAATGATCTCTGGATCAGTTGGTAAGTGCGTTCTTGTCCTGGGTGGCCGACTAACGGGGCATCATGGTGAGACCAAAGGATGTATTGTTGACAGGATGGAGGGACCACAATTTGGCCTTGTTGTTTAAGTAATCCATTGTCTTCGACATAAGAGGGGTCTTTTGTGGCTATAAGTTCCTTGGCACTAGCTTGTTTGAGCTGTTCGAGTTGCAGATACGTTGCCGTGAAGACCTTCCATTCCAATATAGGTCCATGTAGTCGCAGATCCATGTTGCGTCCTTCATGATACCGTGATAGGACATCCACGAGGACATTAAGTTTTCCTGGCCAATATTGGATCATAAAAGAAAAATGAGCAAAGAACAAAGCCCACCATGCATTTTGAGTGTTAGTGATCTGGGCAGTTTGAAGGAAGGTCAAGTTTTTATGGTCGGTGACTATGGTTACTGGATATCGTGCCCCTTCTAGATAGTGTCTTGAAAGCCGCCTTAATGGCCAAGAGTTCTTGGTCGAATATGGTGTAATTTTGCTCGGCCGAGGTTAGTTGCTGGAAATAGTAGGCACACGGTAATAGTTTCTCATGAGTTTCGGTTTCTTGCAAGAGTACTGCTCCCATGGTGCCACTGGATGCGTCTGCCTCCACATGGAAAGGTTTTTGGAAGTTTGGGTGCTGGAGTAGGGGTGCGGTCATGAAGGCTTCTTTGAGGTATGTAAAACTATGTTGCTGTTCGGGTCCCCAAATATAATCTTGGTTTTTCTTGAGGAGTTGAGTAACAAGGGTAGTGTTCTCTGCATAACTAGGGATGTAGTGGCGGTAGTAGTTCGTACTTCCCAGGAATCATTGAAAGGGTTTGACTGCTTTTGGCGGCGGCCATTGCTGGATTGCTTTGATTTTTCGACCGTCCATCTCTATTCCCGCTGGGCTGATGACGAAACCGAAGAACTCGACTGTCGTTATATGGAAGGCACATTTTTTTTCTTTTTTACAATATAGTTTATGGGTTCATAAGCATTGGAGCACTCGTCAAACATGTTGTACGTGTTGATCCAGTGAGACTGAGTAAATCAATATATCGTCAAGATATGCAATAACGAAGATGTCCAGAATGTCTCAAAAAATGTCATTGATAAGGTGCCCATTGTCAGACATAACAACATGTGGAATTCCATGTCTGGCAAAAATTGCTTTAAGGTACAGTATGATCTGCTGTGCAGTCATATTGTCTAACAAAGCCACTTCAGGGTAGTGAGAAAAAATTATTAAAGCCAACAAATAATCTTTGCCAGCCAATGTAAACAAATCAATACCCACTTTATGCCATGCCTGTTGCAGTTCATTGTCTATATACATTGGTTCTGTGATGGGGGGGGGGAGGGAAGGAGAAAAGTTGCACAGAGAGACCCCGACTCCCACTCCCACACACTCATACAGCCACGAAGTGGGAGACAGGGTTCGCGGGAAACAAAACCCTCAGGATCTTAGCAGGCTTTTGGAGCAATAACCCTCAGTCTAGATCATCACGGGGTGGAGTGAAGCGCAGCGCCTGAAATGTCCCACACACAGATGCACCCAGGGACGAGGAAGGGGTACCAGGAAGTGCCAGATGCAAGGAAGAGGGGGTACAGGCCCTGGGCAGGGCACCTTGGCCAGGACACTCACACGGGGAAGGAACCAGGCTTGTGTGCAGGGTGGGGAAACAACAAGGAATTCAAGCACACTGCCCAATCACCCACAACCACTCACTCACTCAGTCACTCTAGCCCACGCTCTCCAACACTCACCCAGCCGTGTCTCCAGTCAAACCTCGCACAAGCACAATCAAGAGGAACCACAGGGAGGGAGGGAGGGAGGGAGAGAGGGGGCCAGTCTCACAGGTGTTAGCTCTGTTCGCTGGCGAAGGAGAGCGGGTGACGAGCTCCTTTTATCCCCGACTTCTCCCAAGGCGCGCAGGCGCTCTGAGCACCACAGTGGGAGTGGAGAAGGTGTGGCTGGAATGGGCGGCGGCAGTACGCTTGGCGCGTCTTTGTGTGCGTCCAATGTTGCTATGGGGGGCACGGCCGTTGCCTCTGTGCCGTTGCCCTGCGCTGCTGGTAAGTCCACTTGCTGTTGTGTAGCCCTCAGCGGAGCAGAGGATCCTGGAGACGGAGCCTGCCTGCGCTGGTGCTGCTTGTTGGGGAGGCCGCATTTCCCGAGGGTATGTGCCCGAGGGGGTCCCCGCGTAGCCTCCCTGCCCCATACTGCAGACACCTGTAGAGGGGTCTGACAGGTTCCTTCGTCTTAGGCTGGTATTTCTGGCATGTGTCACATTTTTGCATAGCATTTTCTATTTCACTATTCATAAGTGGCCAATACAATAACTCCCTGGCTCTCCTTTTGCATTTTTCAATACCCAGGTGACCCTCATGTATCCTTTGAATCATATCTGCTTGTAGCACTTTAGGTACTACCAACCTGTGACCCTTGAACAAAACACCATCTATCACTGAGAGCTCTGCTTTAAACTGAAAATCAAGGCCTGGTATGTAATGGCTAGGCCATCCAGTGGTGATGGCTTTTATAACCTTCTGCAGTGTGCCATCCTGTGCTGTAGCCACAACAAAGTTTTGCCATATCTCATCTGATACAGGGTAATGGTTTTTTATCCTGTTGACATGCACAATGTCAGATTCCAGTTCAGTATCATCAACAGTGTTGTCAACTGCCCTGGACAAAGTGTCTGAAATCACCAGTTCCTTACCTGACTTATATTCTAATCTCAAATCATATAATTGCAACTGGAAAAAAAAAAGAAGTCTCTGGAGTCTGGGAGGTATATCAGCTAACCCCTTTCTTGCAATGGTGACCAGAGGTTTGTGGTCAGTTTCTGCCATAACCGGCCTTCCATATATAAAAACATGCACCAGAGCTAAAGCCTCCTTCTCTATCTGTAAATATAGGTATTCTGTTTCTGTGAGGGCTCTGGATGCATATGCCACCAGGCTCCAGTGATCACCAAACTTTTGTAACAGGGTTGCCCCAATGCCCTCTTTTGTGACATCTGTGGACAATTTGGTTTCTCTTTTGCTGTCAACACCTGAGGACTGGGGCTGTTTCAATAAGCTTTTTTAGCTTTTAAAATTTGTTGTCCATGTTGGCATCCCATTTCCATTGAGTGTTCATTTTTATTAGTGCTCTTAGGCTGCTGGTGTGTTCTGCGAGGTTTTCTATATACCTGCCTACATGGGTGACCATTCCTAGGAACCTTTGTACCCCTTCCTTATCTCGTGGGGGTGGCATGTTTGAGATTACCCTTATTCTCTTAGCATCTGTTTGCACCCCATTTTCTGATATTCATTCTTCCAGGTAGGTGATTTCTTTAACTCTAAATATGCATTTCTGTTTCTTAAGTTTCAGCCCTGCTACCCTTGCCTTGGCTAGGGCTTTCTGTAGACTCTGATCATGTTCCTCTTTGTTTTTTCCCCATACCAGGATGTTATCAATGTACACCTTGGCATTGGCAACTCCATCAAATATTTGCTGCACTGTCCTGTGAAAGATTTCAGGAGCTGATTTTAGGCCAAATGGGAGCCTGCAAAAGCAATGTCTCCCAAAGGGTGTATTAAAAGTGCAGCGCCTTGAGCTTTTTTCATCTAAAGGGACCTGCCAAAATTCCAAGGATGTGTCCAGAATTGAAAAATATTTAGCACCAACCATTTCATTGAATATGTCCTCTCTCATAGGCAATGGATAGTGCTGCCTTTTGACATGTTTGTTGAGCAACTTTGGATCTAAGCATAATCTTAGTGTCCCGTCTTTCTTTTCTTTGATGACTAATGAATGTACCCATTCAGTGGGTTCTTCTACTTTGTCAATTATTTTTAATGTCACCAATCGGTTCAGCTCTTCTTTTAGTCTCCTTTTTATGGCTAGGGGAACCTTTCTTGGGGCATGGATGACAAGATGATTGGGTTCTGCCAGCTCAATTTTATATTCAGTTTCCAATTTACCAATGCTCTCAAAAACATCAGAATATTGGTCTTCTATTAGTGTGTCCTTTTTATTTATTACCATATATACTTGCTTAATTAAACCCAACTGCTGACAGGTTTTTAGGCCCATAACCAGGGCCCCGAGTCTTCTGCGCTTCTGAGATTCGCGGAATTTTCGCAGAATCCTGCCCTAGGCAGGATTATCGCAGAAACTGGGGCAATCCCCACGGAATTTCCCTTCCTTGGCGGTGAGTCAATCCAGGACCTGCTTTATTCAGGCCACAAGCCAATCAGGGGCTTGCGCAGCCTTTATAAAGCAGGTCACATCAGCACATGTCACTTGTGGTCCGGAATCCACTTGAGACCGCTGCTGCCGCCGAGGGACCCGACTCCAGCTGCCGCTTCTCCGGCCGCTCCGGGATCGCCGCTGCTGCTGCTGCCGCCACTGAAGGACTCCAGCCCAACCTCCAGCTGCCGCTTCTCCAGTCGCTCGAGGGATCGACGCCGCTCCAGCATAAGGTAAGTAGGTGGTTGGGGGGGGTGTTCTCCTGGGGGGGCCACTGCGCGCTCTGCATTTTACAGGTGGGGGGGTCCTGCTGCGTGCTCTGCATTGTACAGTTGGGGGGGAGGGGGTCCCGCTGCATGCTCTGCATTTTACATTTTGGGGGGGAGGGGGTCCCGCTGTGCGCTCTGCATTTTACAGTTTGTGTGTGTAATGTGTGTGTAACATGGTAAAAACACACTTTGCCATGTGTTTTTGTGGGTGGGTTTCCTGCTTTGCCATGTGGTTTTTCTGGATGGGTTTCCTGCTTTGCCATGTGAGTCGCAGAATTTTGCCATATGGGTCGCAGAATTTTCCATTTTGGGTCGCAGAATTTTCCATTTTGGGTCGCAGAATTTTGGAAAATATTTTGCGGAAGAATCGGGGCCCTGCCCATAACTGGTGTAGCAGGGAGCAGTCCTGTGGGGCTGCAGCCCCTTTAAGAAGGGGTCTGAAGGGGTCTTCCAGAGGGCTGAGCACGCCCAAGGGGGTAGCAGAGCCAAACCCCTAGCTGGGGATCAGCCTGTGAGGCAAACAGGCTGAGAAACCCTGGGACAGAGTGGATGGGTTACTGGCCCTTTAAGGCTGTGGGGAGGAAGCCTGGCCACGCCCACTCTGCCTGTATATAAGGGGAGACACGGCAAAGAGGAGAGAGTTTTTGCTAGGGAGCTGGAGGAGTCACATCTCCCTGAAGAAGTCTTTCTGTGCTATGCTCTCCAAGTTACTGAAGGTTGGAGAGCCAGAGGGACTGAGGCAAGTGGGAAAGGTTGTGTCCAGGAGGGAGCCTCTTGCCTGGGAAAGGGTTGGCCAGAGCCTGGGGGCTTAGAGGCCTGGCTGGATGGACTTCGGGGGTTGATGGTCTGTGTTGCTCCTGAGCCTGGAGAGACTAACCTGGGCCTGCAAGGTGGAGGCGATTGAGTCGGCAGCCCCAGGTACACTGGACACAGAGTCTAATAAAGGACTGTGGACTAATACCCTCTAGACTGTGTGTTGTGTCCTAGAAGAGGGTACCCCCGTCTCAGGGGGTTTTCAGCTGAGGCTCGGGCTGAAACAGCATAGCAGAGGGGTGAGCTACTTCCCCAGAGTAAGACCCCACTACCCCTGTGGCCCTGGGGAAAGTCCCCTGCTACAGTTGGTATAGTGTTCCCCATAGCTATTATAAAAGTTATCAGCTCAATTTGATCCTTAATTTTTACCTCTAGTTCGCATACTCCTTTGGTGGGAATCCTCTCCCCATTTTTACCCTTGATCCAGTTTGGTTTTTGTTTTAACTTATTAACCATTAATTCTGGAAGCACATTTACCTGTGTACCTGGGTCCATTTTATAGTTGATGACCCTTCCATAGATTTCCAGTGCAACAGTCCAGTCATCTCCTGTTTCTGCAGCCACAGTAACCACATAGAATTTCTCCTCAGTACTTTCATCAGTGATGTATACTGCATCAGTTTGCATGGTTTGTCTCATTCTCTGTGCTTGCTGCCCCTGGTTGCTGACTCTGGCAAAAATTGTTATATCGTTTCAATGCCTTACACCATTTTCCTAGCGCAGGGCATTGCCTGTTTGGGTGCTTGCTTCTACATTTCTTGCACTGAGGTTCTCTTTCACCTGTACCCCCATCCCTCAGGTTATCTGTGAATCTTCCTGCTCTCCTTGCTTGCTTCCTGCTTTCTCCTTGCTTGCTGTTTACTTGATCTACTGTAGCTGTTTCTGATTTTTCTTCCATTATTTGTAGAGTGTGGAGAGTAGGGGTGGGACACCAGGAAGAATACTGGATACCAGATTTATTGGTATCGGATCCCCCCGATATCAGATTTACCAGTATCGGCATACCAGTTATTTAACATTGGGTGATTTCATTGGGCATTTGCCCCGTCCCGGAATCACCCAAATGATTCCCCACCGGGATCACTCCAGCATGTCCAACAGATGTGCCAGCTGATCCTGGTGGGGAATCGGGGAGGGGGCGGGGCCGCATGGCGCAACATGTAGCTGCACGGCCCCGCCCCCCACGCTGTCCTGCCGCCCACCCTCTGGGGAGTTGGGTAGGTGCTGCAGCCAATGCGGCCGCAGTGCCCGCCCGATTTGACTATGGCCTGGAATCCTGCCGGGGATTCCGGGCCGTGGTTGCTGGCCAGACATTACTTTTTGTTGGTTCCCGCCGGGAATCTCTTTGACCACGCTTGCAGTGATTGTCCGGTGGGGAGCCCCAGAAGCGTGGTTGAAATTGACCCCATGTGGGAATTAACCGTGGTGAACATCTGGCGGCCACCTAACAGACGTTCAGGGCACTTTGGCCCCACGTGGGTATTGACCGTGGTTCACTGTGATCTCGTAACGTTTGAAAATACCCATTGACTGGTTTACCAGTTTTTTTACATTGCGGCCATTTATTTCAATGGCGGCGATGTAAAAAACCCGGTAAAGCAGCCAATGTTTAAAAAATGGTATGCCAATACCGTTGATTATCGAATTAGTCCAATACACCCGATTATTGGGTGTATTGGATTAATCCAATATTGATATTCCCACCCCTAGGAGTAATGTCTGCTGCCTGGCACACTCTCACTGCTTTATCTAAGGTCAGATCCACATCTTCCAGAAGTCTTTTCTGTAGTTTCAATTCTCCAATTCCTACTGGGTGATTTCAGACGTGACGGGGCGCTAGTCGCCCCGGCATGGAATCACCGTGGGGATTCCCCACCGGGATCACACCGGCATGTCCAACAGACGTGCCGGCTGATCCCGGCAGGGAATCGGGGAGGGGCCGCGCAGTGCAACATGTGGCTGCATGCCCCCCCCCCAGGCTCCCTCGCCACCCACCCTCTGGGGAGACGGGCAGGCTCCTCAGCCAATGCGGCCGCAGCACCTGCCCGAATTGACCATGGCCCAGAATCCTGCCGTGGATTCTGGGCCATGGTAGCCATCCAGACAGGATGGGCCCCTTCATTGCGGCGGGGAATCACATTCACCACGCGATCGGGGCCGGCCCCACTGGTTCTGCCGATCGCGTGGTGAATGTGATTCCCCGCCGCGATTGACAGGGGTGAACATCTGGGGCGGGGGGAAACTTCCATTCCCCCTTCAGACGTGACGAGACCTTTTCTCGCCCAGTGTGAATCCACCGTGGTTGAGCGTGATCTCGTCATGTCTGAAAATACCCATTACAGACTGGTCCCTTATAATGGACTCGGTTAGCTGCCCAAAGTTGCAGTCCTGGCTCATCAGTTTCAGGTTTGTTAGGAATTTCTCAAAGGATTCGCCTACTTTTTGCACTCTTTTTAAAAACTTGTATCTCTCAAAGGTCTCACTTGTTTTTGGTATGCAGTATTCTGCAAACTTCTGTAACACAGTCACATAGCTTTTCCTCTCATCCTGGCTTAGCTGCATGCTATTAAAGACAGCCTCTGTTCCTGCTATATTTAGGAATATGGCTATTTTCTGCTCATCTTCCTTTGCTGCATACCCTGTTGTTTGCATGTAATGTCAAAACTTTGTTTAAACTTTTTCCATGATTCAGCAACTTTATCTGACAGTTTCAGCTCCTTGGAGTTTTTCAAATACTCCATCTTTTCAGCAGTTTCTTATCTTTCCCTTCTCTTTTTTTGTATCCCACTCCTGGTACCATGTGATGATTTGTGCTGATCAAGAAGTACACCTTCTGGATATGTAAATCTTATTTATTAAATTTATAAAAATGCTCCGGCAAGTGCTGCAGGCCACTCTGCCTGAAGTCAGTGGCTCTGTCTGGTAGCAACCAGTCTGAGACAGTTCTGTGTAACAACTAACCACAAGCTCTATAAGTTTCAGTTGGCAGTACTGTTCTCTTAAAGAGACAGTGTACTACTCCCACACTGACCCCGACTGTTTCAATTCCCTGCCTCGTTCTTCATATCTTTCTATGTTCCCTGCACTGTGTCTTTTTCCTTGTATTAATCTCCTGGCTCTCAACCTAGTCTGGCCACTCTACCACTGCCACAACACACCCCATGGCAGCTGTACTTCTCAAACCCTCTGACCTTCCCCTTTTTTGGACCATTTTACCTTCTTGCTCCTTGGCATAATACCTGGGGGAACCCTTAGGGCGTTTTCAAATGGACATTTAATTAGGAATTTGAATCCTAGCTTATTAGCTAGTATTGACAAACTCCCATTTATTCACAGACATTTTAATCCTAGCTAACATGTGTCAGGGCTCGACAGGGCAGCTTAGGAGTGCAACGGCTTAGGAGTGCAGTGGCTTAGGCAGCTTGCTAGGCAACCCGAGACACAGCCGCACCGCAGTTTGCAGCTTGCAGGGTGGGGCGACACAGCCGACCTGACAACCGGAAGCGGAGGAGCACGGCGTGGCTCTGTAGCAACAGGTGCAGCCTCTTGATATCCAAGCATTTAAATCCCGGTGGGGCCGCAGTCCCCTGTTGGTGATCTGCAGAGAGACTGGCCCCATTCTTGGACAGAGCGCACAGTGGTGCTGCTGAACTAAGATAAGACTGCTACTGTATATGGTTATGTGAGTGGATGGTGTGAGTGTGAAAGTGTGTGAACGTGGACACGTGTGATTGCAGATGGCATGAGTGTGAAAGAGTGAGAGTGGCGTGAGTGTGGGGTTGTGTGCACGTAGCGTGATGAAGGTCCTTGTGGTCTCATCCTACCCTGGTCCTGTTTACAGACGGTGTGCATTGGTTTTGGCCCTCACTTTCCCTGTTTCCCTTCTCCCAGCCTCTTCCCCTCTGGGCGTGGTTGGATCCAGAACCCCTTTCCTCTCCTCCCCTTCCCCCCTTCCAGGTGTTTCATCTGGGATTTTCAGATGCAGCAACAGGAAGTGGTTTCGACCCCTGTGATCCTTGACTCTCTCCCAGCCCTATGTATGATCTGAGTTACCTTTGGCATCCAAAGGAGCACCCCACTAAGATCCTGAGGGACTGTTTGGGCAAGACTGAGCCTCTGGGATCCGAGGGAGTGACCCTTCTCATGGAGGGACTTCCGGGTGCTGGGGTACTAGGGAACAGGACGATAGTTCCGGTAGTAGCCTATCTCACAACGTTAAGCCTTGGTAGTCTGTGTGAATGCAACCTTGCTGTCAATCAGGATTTAGAGTCTCCAGGATCAATCCCACTGTGCTTTGCTGCCGTGCTCAGCGCAATGTTTTCTGGGTCTCCCACATCACATCCTTCCTTTGCAACAATACTTTTGAAGTGGCCAAACCCCTCTTCCACCCCAACCCGTACATGATCAGAGCTTCACTGAAGTTCCCCCATCTGCTTCTCCCGTCTGCAAGCGGCATAATTTAAAGAACCCCTTCATCCCTCCACTCTCCATCCCAGTAGTTTCCCGCACCACCTGGAGCAGCGCTTGCTCTGATGAAAGTGCACTCAATTTCCCTCTCCCGCTGCTCCCATCTGCAAGCACCCTAATTTAAAAACTCCTCTGCTCCAGCGATTTCCCCCACCCTACCCTTGTGACATGAAACTTTTAAAGTGAATGTACTGGTGGGCAATGAGACATGAAGTATTACAACCTTTTCATTTATTTATTTATTTATTTATATGTTCAACAAAGCCATAACATGTTATAAAAAACAAACTGTCAAATACAAAAACAAAAGAACAAAAATATAATTAACTAATCGAAACCTCAGACCCAGCAGCATATATATCCCCGGGATCAGGGACCCCCAGTTTAAGCATAGGGGACCACATTATCAGCCCTCCTATCCTTAAGAATATCATATAAAAAGGAAGCCACATTTTTTGTTAGAGTTGCATTGCGCCCTTCAAGACAAACAAGCAATAAGGGGGCTGGGAATCTCAGGTTCCGTTGCTCAAGGCACGTTGCCAGCCATCTATCACGGCTAGGCCGAAAGAGCTCACAGGAAAATAAGAGGTGGTCCACAACCTTTTCATGTCTGTATAGAGAAAAGCAGCAGTCGTTGAAGTAGAAGAAAATCAATAATTGATTAAAGCAGCTGTGCATGTGTGGAGAAGAAAATGGAGACGCTCCCCTTTCTTCTCTGGGGTTTTAAACTTGGCGCTCTGCGATGCATTGTGGAATGATGATGGAGGTAATGCTCCACAGTCATGTGCCCCTATGTACCATAGAGCTGAAAATTCCCAGAGTGTAGGTAAAGTCTTTATGCTGCACTCTGTGTCTTTAATCAGGATTAATTGAGTAATCCTGATTAGTAATTCACACAGAAATTAATCAGGATTATTTTGACATCCGGATGTTGTAAACCCTAGCAACCGAGGGTTTACAAATACCTAATGTCTTCATTAATCCGTACTGCTAAACTAGGATTTGCGGTATTCACTTGGGCAGCTGAAATAGGAATTAAAGCCTAAATTCCTAATTAAATGTCCATGTGAAAACGCCCTTGGATACCCCTGGACTGGACTGGGACTTGTGCCTCTGAATTGACCTCAATGCCCAGGGACTGGGATCCCAATACTTGCAGGTATAGTCTTGTTGACCTCCATAATATTAAATGTTTCTCAGCTAAACTATCTCCAACTATTTTTTAAAAAAGAGAAAAAGGGGGGGGGGGATAATGACAAATGTGAATAAGTATTTGTTGGGCTGATGGAAAAAATACAGGAGAAAGGCATTTTTATACCATTCTTTCTATTTTATATTTGCACTTTAACAAATATAATAAAATCATCTTAATAAGGTCGGAGCCAAGAATCACATTCACCTAGAGAATGTCAGAAAATGCAGCTGGATAAATGTATGGTATATTTTGTAATAACGTAAAGATTTTTCTCAACTGCAGAATTGTTAAAATGTTTTATAGTTTCAATACTGTATCCCAAAGAGAATATATTTACATTTCTTTGTTCTAATAAATGTATTAATAGTCGAAGCGGGTATATTGAAAAGGCCACTGCTTAGTTCTCTTACATGTAGGCTCCATCTGTTCTACTTTCAGAGAGTTGGGGCAATGGGATAGGAGAGGGAGATGGAGAAGATTCTAGTAAATTGTACAAACAATCTGTTTACAGATATTGAGATTTCGGGCCTTTGAGAAGACATTTTTCAAGCCTAACTCCATTTGGACCAAATTCTGCATCCTCCAGGCACAAACCTCCATCCCTTAAAGTCAGTGGGAGCTAGACCATTGACTTTAATGGATGGAGAATTGTGCCTCTTTAGCAAAACTCCACAGCTGCATTAGGGAGTTCAGAATTTGATCCAACTGAGTGAGGATTTCAGGAAAAATAAGGTTATTGAGTTCCATGATCTAGAGGCTGATACTGTTACTGAAGAGAGTGACAGGATGCCCCAAAAGTCCTGGCTCTCTTCTGTTTTGGCATTTTCTACCAGTAAACCTTCAAGGACTTGATTCATCTATCATTGAAATCAACAGAAGTCAAAAGTTAAGGAATAGAATTGATGAGATGTTAAAAAGGGCAAAGTATTATCAAAACAAAAGCAAATAAAAAAATGCAAAGACCTTAAAACAGCCCAAGTAAAAATTCCTTCCTTCTATCAGTTATCCAACTTTCAGTTTCTTGACTCTTCTGAATTATGGTTTCACTTGTCTTCCAAGGTAAACAAGAAGACCCGAATTTCTTAGTTTCCGACAGCAGTCAAAAAGGCTGTCTTAATGCTAGGCTTTATTGCAAAGCAAAAGGAATAGAAAATTAAAGGGAAAATATCATAATGCCTCTCTATAAATCTTTGGTATGACCCTACCTTGAGTTGCCCCAGTTTTGGTTCTGGTTGCCCCATCTCAGGAAAGATATTATAGAATTGGGAAAAGTTCAGAGAAGGGCAACAAGGATGATGGAAGGGATGGATCGACTTCCATATCAGGAGAGGCTCAACAGGTTAGGGCTGTTTAGCTTGGAGAAGAGATGATTAAGGGGGGGATATGATAGAAGTTTATAAAATCATGAGAAGTGTGAAAAAAGTAAATAGGGAACTGTTGTTTGCTCTTTCTCACAATAAGAGAACAAGTAGACACTTTCTGAAATTAAATGGCAGAAGATTTAAAACAAACAAAGGGAAGTACTTTTTCACTCAGACAATACAGTTGTGGAACTCCTTGCCAGAGGAGGCTTGGAAAACCAGCAGCATAACTAACTTCAAATGGAAACTAAATAAATTCCTAGAGGATAGAGCCATTAATGTTTACTAGTTAAGGTTACGCCCCGGACTACGGTAGTGTTTAACAAGAGATGAGTCACACTTCCATGATTTGTACTTGTACGTCTCTTAAGCTATTGTAACTGGCCACTGTTGGAGACAGGATGCTGGGCATGGTGGACCATGGGTCTGACCCAGTGAGTGTACACAGACAGAAGACAGCTCTGGGGGCAACCATTCCTGTCCGCTTCACCCTTGGGCTGGTTGGCCCATCTAAAGGATGTTGGAGTAGAGCAGGCTGTGCCTGCTCCAGGGCAGTCCTGCTTGTGGTGGTCTGGAACATCCCAGAGCGCTGCCAGCAGAGCAGTCCAGCCAGACACAGGGAACTGGCCTGGAGAAGAGCTGCTGTCTGCCTGCTCAGCAGACCCACACTGCAGTTCCACTCCCAACTGGCTGTTACCATAGAGTTGCAGGTACCAGCCAAGCATGTCAGGTGATCCACCCACAACTCTATGGTGTGTGTGTGTGGGGAGGGGCACCACATGGGTGGACTGTGACTAGGGGAACCCCCTGAGTCTGTCTACAGCGAACCCAGGTGGAGATGGAAGTGTGCGGATGCAGGGGTGCACCCCTGGAGCAGTTCTGGGAGCAGGCAGCCCCACATCCATTTAAAAACACCCAATATGGCACTTATTATGTTCTTAACATGAAAACAAATAATTTCAGTCAGCCCTTTTTTAGAAAGTATGAAATCATTCAAATCATAAAAATTGTACTTTGAATATTCCCTATATATATAGCGTGTATGAAGCTGCTGGGCGAGGTCATTCGGAGGTTTGGGGTGAAGTCAGCTCTAACTCTTTTTCATCCGACCCAGGCCCTGCAGTCTCAGTGCTCACCAGATGCTTGACGGCTGTCGGGGACTGAATGAGGATGAGTCGACTGAAGCTGAATCCAGATAAGACTGAGGTGATGATGGTTGACCAGCCTTTTGACCTGGAGGGGATTGGGACTGCTATTATTGATGAAGTCCAGCCCCTTCTGGTCAATCAGGTTCACAGCCTTGGAGTGCATCTGGACACCTTGCTGTGCCTGGACTGTCAGGTTGAGGCACATTTCACCAACTCCATGTGGTGAGGAGGCTGAGGCCTTTTCTTTCTGACTCAGATCTGGCTACCATCATCCATGCTTTCATCACCTTGAGGCTGGATTATTGCAATGCGCTCTACGTGAGATTACTCTGGATGACACCATGGAAAAAGCTGCGGCTGGTCAAGACCAGCCGGGAGACATTCATGCCATTACTGATGGGATTGTCAACGCCTCCCTTGGGGAGGGCAGAATGCCGGACTGTCTCAAGGAGGCTGTGGTGCGGCCCCTGCTCAAGAAGCCATCATTAGATGTTGGTGTCCTGGCCAGCTATCGGCTGGTCTCTAACCTTCCCTTTTTAGGGAAGGTTATTGAACGGGTGGTGGCCCGGCAGCTGCAGGAGCATCTGGACCAGATTAATTTTCTTGATCCCTCGCAGTCTGGCTTTCGTCCAGGATATGGCACGAAGACTGCACTTGTGGCCTTGGTTGACGACCTCTCCCATGAGCTGGACCGGGGTCGTTCGACCCTGTTGATCCTGTTAGATCTCTCGGCTGCATTTGATACCGTTGATCATGAGTTGTTGGTGACTCAGCTGTGGGACCGGACAGGGATTGGCGGGACCTTTCTTGAATGGATCCGCTCTTTCCTGGCTGGGAGAACCCAACGTGTGGTCCTGGGTGATTTTTATTCTTCTTCCTGGGGCCTCACATGTGGAGTCCCACAGGGTTCTGTCCTGTCCCCTCTCTTGTTCAATGTGTATATGCAGCCTTTGGGGGAGGTTGTTAGGGAGTTTGGCATACGATGTCATCAATATTATTATTATTATTATTATTTTATTATTTTGCAAATTTCTATCCCGCCCCTCCTGCTACGCAGCTCGGGGCAGCTTCCAACATTCAAAGCCATAAAATACAGTAAAATCAATACAAAACAATCAAAAAGTGCTTAAAATATTAAATATTAAATATAAATATAACTTAACAGGGCTAGACCAAAAACCAAACACAAATGGGTAGGGGACTAAACACCCCCCTCCACACCCTCCCTCACAAAGGCCTGGGCAAACAGCCAGGTCTTACAGTTCCGCCGAAATGTTAAAAGGCTTGGGGCCAGGCGAGCTTCCTCCGGAAGGGAGTTCCACAGCCGCGGTCCCACCACCGAGAATGCCCTCTCCATCGTGGCCCCC